>CM040187.1:28237527-28305027 GCA_022606455.1 Callitettix versicolor
GAATTCGGAGGGATCTATTGGGGGTTGATGACATAAATTCCATTTTTAACACCTTAACACGCATTTCATAAAAAATGAAAACAGTAGAAAAATCATTTTTTTTATTTGCAAATATTAGCTTTTGTTTCTGTGCATGAAGCTTAGAAACAAACGCTCAATTTCATTCTAAGATTGATTTGTTGATATTTACGTTAAATCGAAGCGATTTTTACTATTTCAAAAATTTAATGCAATTATCTGTTTTCGAGAAAGATAACATTAATGCTGACAACATTCTACTCTACACAAAACATTTGAAAGAGGATATCAAAGTTTGTTACAAGGATTTTAAAAATTTAAATGTTCCGGTTTGGATTATAAAAACATTTGAAAGTGACATGGCGATAGTAATTTCTCACTACAAGAAGAATTGATTTAACTTAAAGAGAATGTGGAACTCAAACTTTCTAACAAGTGTATATGCCCAATTTTGGAGTTGCAAAGACATTCGCACAAAATATGTCAGATTAACAAGTATCAGTGAAGCACTATTGTTAACACTTCCTAGTTCTTACATGGTTGATGCAAGATTTAGCTATGTAAATAATTAATTGTGAAAGACAAGAAATCGATTCAAGATATCAGAATGTGGTGATTTACGATTAATATTAACAAATATTTCCCCAGGTATAAGTAAGATAATTGAAGACTTCAATCACAACTACCTCATTAAAATATTAGGTATTTATGTGATTTATATTTTGTTTAAATTTCTGCTTCTATAAACTTAATTATATCTTTAATGTATACCTAATAATACAAAATACAAATTATTTTAAAAAAACTATTTCTGAATTGCTCCTAATAAAAGCCTCATTTGAGGTGATATTTGTACAACACATTGTAAACGTATGGAATAAATTGTCTATGGAATAAAAAAAAACTAATTAGGGGATCAAAGCAGAAAAAGGTTGAGAACCCTTTGGTCTAGATCATCTTAAAGAAGACCATGCACTTTGCAGGCTTGTAAAAATTGATTTTATTTGATTATCATGTAATCTGTGGATTTAGGGACTGATGTGTTTAGGGCCAGTGTTTAAACTGACTTTGGTCTGAAAGAAGATTCTAGAATTGCAGCATACTCATTTTCCTGTACATCTAATTCATAAAACTACCAACAATACATTTTCTGTTCACTTCTAGTTTATGGAAACAGTGCCATTTTGGCAATTGATACGTTAGAAAATGATCCAATACATAGATATCTAGTTTGAAATTTTCTGAGTGATTATAAATCAAAAGTAAGAGCTCCTTGTACAAACAACACTGTGTTATATTTAATATACCATCATAATACAAAATGAGATAATTAGTTGTTTACAACAGCACAGTAACAGTAACATGTTCAACAAAGAATCAGAAAAAATAAAACAGCTGATAATCTATAATATATAATTATGTATAGTATATATAGCATCATGGACAGTCATTTTGTTTTCATAAAAAAATAATAACCTAAATATTTTATGAAACTTCCACACAGTATTTCTACACAATTGCATACCATTTTAGAGCGGTGGCTGGTGTCCACTTAATTTGGGGGTGCATGCTGTAGGTCAAATTGTCATATGAATGACCTAACAAAATGGAGCCACTACGTAAAGCATAGATTTTTCAAAAAAATATTTAAGTTACGTGGGGGCTTACTTAAGTTCATTGTTTCAGTTAGTTACATTATTTAGGCCTAACTTAATAATTAAAATAAATTACTTAATTAAACTTAGTAAAGTCTGCTACTTGAAAAGAAAGACCAATTGATTCCTTCTTGTGGGCAAAGGTACCAATGACTTTCTGTTTGAAATCTGGAATGTTCATTATTAAATCTTTTTCAATTGACAGCATTGCCAATGCAGATAACCTTTCTTCTGACATGCAGTTCCTAAAACAGGTGATAATTCTTTTCACTGTTAAAAAATACCTTTCAGCATCTGCACTCATCATTGGAATTATTCACACCAACATAACCTAGAAACATAACTGGTGCTCACTGAAAATTGTACTGCTGTTAGGTGTTTGGTAATCTGCTGCCGTACCACAGCGCTACAAGGAAGGTTTTCAGCCGCTAAATACACCAGGAAAACATTACGCATTGCCTAGCAACAGGCCACCATCCCTACTCACTCAGTTACAATGTTACTTCTTCATAACGCTTATACATCACAGTGACTGACTCTCATGTTGGAACCAAGTACTTTATCTGAATAGTTTTAAGTTTTTTAAGAAGCTTTTGGGATTTTATAATTGATGATCACTGCGAACAGCTAAAATGTAGTGTGTAAGCTAATTAATAATAAATATAACATAAATTTAGAAACTTTTTGAAGGCTGTTTGACCATGCAATAAAGCTGCCACTGTTATTTTATTCATATAACTTTATTTGGTGACGTCCTAATATA
Organism: Callitettix versicolor; assembly: GCA_022606455.1. Classification (NCBI taxonomy): domain Eukaryota; kingdom Metazoa; phylum Arthropoda; class Insecta; order Hemiptera; family Cercopidae; genus Callitettix; species Callitettix versicolor. The sequence continues at coordinate 28,239,964 of CM040187.1, forward strand.
AATAATTATATCTTTATGAGATATACTGTATAACTTTATGAGATATACTGTATAACCTTTGCAGAATTACTTTATATAGCACTGTGGTTCTTGTTATTGAGTTAAAAAGTTTTAAAACAATAGTTGCTTCTACATAACCCTTTCAGATCTATTCTATATGACAGTATGAGTGATGTTATCACATTTAAAAGGTTATAAAACAGTGGTAGATGCCAAATAATCCTTACAGATTTACTTTGTACAACAGTTCAGGTGTTCTTATAGGATTAAAAAGGTTATAAACACAAAAGGTTCTTAAAAAGGTTGCTGCTAGATGTGTTACATGAAAACATTTCTTCTAAAGACACTGTTTCCGATATTTTTTTACCTTTAATCATTGAGAGTTATGTTAAATTATTCCTTATGTGTATGTGATTCTGTTGAATGAATGAATTTGCAGGTTATTATTGCACTAGACTTTTGTAGATCTATTTTATCCCCTTCTCAGTTCTATTTTATTCCTGAGATGCTTAGTTACAGAGCCTTCTCCAGTCCTAGTCTGTTCATAACATATAGGATTTCAAAAGGATTCAAGGTGATTAGCTCCAACACTTGATGAATTGGTGACATTCCAGTTGCTTACTAGAGAGCAGGTGCTTGCTCTCCTAATTCCTTTTCAATCTTTTTTTATCTTGAATCTTATTACAGAAGTTTTGCACCATTTGGCCAACCTTTTTGTTGTGCTGTGACATCTCACTCATTCTATTTATGGAAACATCCACAAGTAGCTAAGGAAATTACATCGGCCCATACAAAGTCTTACATGCATGGGTAAGGCTTGGTACACTGTGAGGTCACCAGATCTTCTAGAGCTCTGTCTGATACACCATTAGGCTGTTGTCAATGACTCCATTAGTCCTGGTTACTTTATACTTTACAGTGAGCCAAGCTATGTAGAGTAGTAAATGTGTGTGCGACATGAGTAGATGAGTGAGAGTAGTATGAAATAGAGATATAATGGGATTGCTATGCTGTGAAGTTACCTCTTCTGGAATGTGCTTCTGTTGTATATTATAATAAACAAATTGTTACAGTAAATCATTTTAAAAAATTTAATGAAGTAATTAGGTTTTTTTAAATGTATGATACTACATATTATAAAATACTATAACATGTAATAAGAATACATTTTGTTTAATATCATAAAACTTTTATATATATATTATTAACTTATACATAGCATCAAAAATAGTGTACAAAACATAACGAAAAACAGTGGTTAAAAGTAAGTTTCAATGATCATGCAGTTGTGGCTTTATCACCATCTTTTTATTTTTTCATGGGTTAAGTAAAGCCCAAGTATATTTTTCTTTGGTTTATTGCAGTACACAATATTATCTGACTGTTCTGATTAATAATGTATATATTGTATATTATTGCATAGTACACAAATGTCAAATAAAGTAACTTTGGCAAATATTCACCCTAATTTTTTAAGAAATAATTTGTTCTCTTTGTTCAATTATGATTTTTTGTTTGTTTGCGCCTCTGAAAATTTTATATTCTAGACATGAGCCTAAATGGCTTAATGGGAAATCTGTTCTGTGTATAATACATAATGGAAAATAGTGCATAAGATTAAATTCAATGACTATGTAGTTTATGGTTTTATAGTGATCTTGATATTTTATAGGTTAAAGGTTGATTTTATTAGGGGGGGTTGAGTTTAGTCTTGTCTCCCTAGATGTTTTAATATATGGTATTGTACAAAAAATGCCAATAAAAAGTAACTTTGTCAAATAAAAAAGAAATCAAACAAATCCAGAATGTAACTGTCTCTTTTCTTTGTGTGCAGTTTGTATAAATACAATACCAGCTACTGTGGAAATGGGACATAACTCTTTCGTAAAATTTAATGTTGAAACTAAGGCATAAGGCAAGTGCGAGTTATTATGTCTGATCAATAAATATTTTAAATGAAAACAGAAACATTAAAGAAAATACAGTAAAATATTTTTCTATAGGCTAAAACAAAATATTTCAAGTACAAAATTTAAAACTGCTCAACCTAACCTAACACACCCAAAAACACATAAAGTAACTTACCTTGTCTATGTTATCAATTGACTTATTTAAATAACATTATTTGTGTAGTATACATAAAAAAAACAATGAAATAAAAATCATTTCTTAATAATTTAATATGCTATTTAAAAGCTATGTGCTTTTTGCCATATATTTAAAATAAAATATTCAAATTCTAATACTTATTAATTAAAAAAAAATAATTAACCTACATTAAGCCTATATCTTAATTAATCAAAAATTACTACTTAATTTTAGGAATCTTCTTAACAGTGTAAAACCAGAAACAAAATTAAGGCTACAGTATAATAATTTCTTCTTCCCTTTTTTCATACAATGATTTTCCTAACCAATACCATAATTTTCTTTTCCGTTCAATAATTTCCCTCTTCTTATGAGAAATCTTACCTTGCTGAAGCTGTAATTTCCCTCTCTGAATAAGAAGTTCTCTTCTTATACAATAACTGCCCTCACCACTATTCTACACAATAATTTCTCTTGCCAATACAATATGTTCCTTTTTGTCTATACTATAAAATAACCTTATCAAAGCATATTTTCCCGCACATGATTTTAATCATTTTGTTTGCAATATAAACATCATTATATTTTATATATTACGTGTAATTTTTATTATGATTATAAATCTAAACTTATTCACACTCAACACACAAAAATTATGGTTATGTTATGTAGGTTATTTTTTTTCCAGTAAAGTTCAGATTGCTTTCCGACCATTCAATTTAATTTTTAACATACAGGTAATGATATATTTAAATATGACATGATTTGGAGACAGAAGAGAACAGTGAAAAATTACCTTTACATTTTAAAATAATTTAACAAGCAATTATTCTACATATTCTGTTCCACATATTCTACATACTGTATTCGCCATTACATACATACATTTACAATATAAAATATTCAAATTCCAAAATTGATTAGTATTTAAAAAAAAGAAAAATTAACCTCTACATTAAGACTATTGTATTTAAATCAAAAAGTGTCAGTTAATTTTAGGCACCTTTTTAACAATGTAAGCCCCTTTACAATATATTTAACATATTGAAATATGAGAACATAACTTATGATTTAGCTTAAACACTAGATCTATTACTTATTTATTGTAATACTAGCTATATAAAATAATTTTTAACTTTATTAAGATCTCGAATTACCTGATCTCAATCCGTTTTGCTTTTACTGGTAAAGAACTCAAATCCGAAGATTCTGTAAGATAACACTGGTCAGTTATTCATTACTTCCAGATTTTATCAATATTTCGAAAGTTCGTTAAAGGAAAATATATAAATTTTAGAAAATGTTTCAATCACATACAACACGTTAATTTTCACCTCAAAAATTAGAAGATCAGCAAAAAGCGGCAAGCTGGAAAGAACAAGGTTGCCAACACTATTTCAAGGTTGCCAGATCTATTACAACTTCTGTGAATCATATTTTATATAGCTTACACGTAATAAATTATTCTATTTATATTTAATTTTTTGAAGTTTTTAAACAGTGTAAAATAGATTTTATAAATAATGTTTATAAAATAAAAATCGAAACATTACTAAACTTTATACTAAAATCTTTTTTATTACTGTAAATTGAAATATTAATAGCACTATGTTTTTTTAATTATTAAAAAAACATGTTTATTGCTTAACATTTTCATATGTTTAATTAGAATATTTTAATAGGTATAATATAATCTACATTATAGATTATATATTATTAGTAGACTATAATTAAAATAAAGAACCCAATGAAACTCAATTAAGAAATGGAATTACTAATGCAAAACACTCAAAAGTTGTTCAGATACAAAGATCTTCAAAAGTTGTTCAAAGATCTTTGAATTTTGATTGGTCGATTGTTCAACAAGTATAAGTATGAAATTTTAAGAAGGTTTAAGAAAGGACTAAGTAAGAAGGAATAATAAAAGGATTTCAGTAATTGTAAATTACAATATTGTACTCAAATCATTTCAACAGATTAACTTAATTTCATAACTTTAATTACAATATATGCAGTTACAGTATGAGTGGTTCATTTTAAGTTTAGAAGAAATTTATCATTCAATGTTCATAGGTTATAATTGTATATATATTACAACTTATTTTCGATAATAAAATGATCAGAGGTAGCCCATAACAATTAATGTAAACTTTCACAAAAGTTCCAATTAAGTACCTACAAAAACTACTTCCATTTAATATATATGTGTTAGGGTATGTGATTTCTACAGTGTTTTTATAACTTGACACTTTTTTTAGGACATTGAGGTTATTATTGCCTCCTTGACACTCTTAAAGCATATTAGTAGGTAACAGAAAACGTTTTGTACTACATTAAATAATTTCATTATTCTTGCAAGAAAATCAGGATGATATTCTGTTAGTAAAGTCCAATTTACAATTCAAACTGGATAAGGATAAAGCAACAACAGCATCTCAAACCAATGACTGTGAGATTCACAGTTCAAAGATACAGCAGACTGAACAGAGTCTTAGCCACATCAACCACCGAGCCCTACTTGCAACAGAACCAATACTACAGTACTGTGTAAAAGTTACATTGTTAATTTTTGTTTTTTCAACAAAAACGATTTCTTTAATGTCTAAAAGTTGCATACAACTAGTAATTTATCATAAAAAATTACACGATTACATATTAAATTTAATAATTAAGTAGGTAAATAATAGAACAAGAAAATAGTTTAATATTTCATGAAAATATGTGGTATCTATTAATTACACATATTCAACTGAACTGTAATTTAATTTGTCTTTCAAGTAAGTTATGGTAGTCACTTTTGGTACCTGGGAATAACAAAAAACTCGGTAACTTAGCAGCATAAAATTCATACTCCTCCAATAATGACAATAGGTGACTAATTTTACAATAATGCAAAATGTTCAAATTATTTTCATTCTATAAGATGAAGTATGATATTTGCTTGTTTAGTTTGGGTCTTAATAAATGTTCTTTCTTTGATGTTCTTTGTGGTGAAGGAATGTCTGGTCTAACAGATGAAGTATGTATCAATGCATGTGATTTTATACACTCAGAACAATGACATTTTTTAAGCAGGGGTGTTTTTAAGCTATAAGAACTTACAAAGAGTATAAAAAGTCTGTAAACTAGATGATGCTTCCTTAGGCTAATTCCTTTAGTTGAATTTTGCATTTTTTTGTTACATTCAATGTAGCAAGATATATGTTTTTTCATTTTGTTGTAGTGATGTTATGTTTCATTCTAGTTTGTGTTGTGTCTATTGCTGTTATTGTGTAATAGCTGTTTGTTATTAATATATTTGTGTTTGTTAATAGGCATTATTGTTCAATCTGTAATTGTAGTAACTGCAGGCTACATGCCAATTTCTTGAATACATTTCCTTCATTTTTATTGGTAAGACCAAAAAAAATATTGTTTTGTTTTTTTCTCAAACGTGAACTTTATTTTGCATTTCATGTTGTTATATGTTTCACTGTAACATCCAATTGTCTTGCAGTTACGTTAAACATGAGCATAATGTTGTTGGAAAAACAAAACATTTAATTTTGTAGATTTTTTTAAAGAATGGTTTTTATATAGGCCCTACTTTGGCTAAAACACTTACAAAGGGAGAATCGACGCTTAGGTGATCTGTTTGGATGTAAAAGTCTTTTATTGTTGAATTCAAAATAGTTTTGCTCTAAAATTAAGCTCAGTAGAGATAAAAATTCTTAAACAATCATTGTGCTAAATGTTAGGTAAATTTACTCTTCAAAATATGTATAGTTCTCGTAATAAAGCACCTAATTTTTTTTATGTCTAAACACACTCACTCACTTAAAAATGACACTGCTCTCGAAGTGCAAAATATCACATGTACTGAAAAACTTGACAGATGCTAGCCTACCGGATCTTGTGATAGATGTAAAGTAATATCTAATATTGGGCAAACCAGGCAAACAACATCTAGCAAGATTCTTATTGAGCAAGCAAATATACTTTGTGAAACAGCTTATAATGTAACCATGACTACTCAAATATAAAAATTAACTAAACATTTTACATTATTGTAAGAAATTTGTCAATTATCATCATTAGAGAAATATGAAATTTATGTTGCTACCAAAAGTGATCTCCACCCTTTGAATAAATTTCTAGGTCAAGAAATAATGATTTCTAAGGCACTGCAACCTTTGTAGATCTATTGTGCCCCATTTCTGTATTTGCTCAGTTGTGGTGCCTTCTACAGTCCTAGTCTCTTCATAAAAATCTAGGATTTGGAATTATTCAAGGTGGATCTTTCTCGCCTTTCAAATTGATTTCTTCCCAGTTTGTATTTGCACATGTTTTTTCTACCAATTCCCTTTATCTTGATCCCTATCACAGAGGATGGATGTGCTTCATTTGGTCAGCTTTTTGTTGTGCATTGAAATCTTGCTCGTTTTGTCTCACATTCTTACTAATGTTGTTCCTGCAAGTAGTTAAGACTCCATCTGTTTAGTGAATTACAAATTAAATTACAATTCAAATGAATGATGAACACATCATTGCAATTCATATTTATGGCACATCACATTAAAACCTTCTGACTCAGTATGTGATGGCATTGGTGGGCACAGATTGTGAACACACACTTGAACATGCGCACAAGAAAACTTTGAACTTGGGAAAACTGAGATTATTCATTGTATGTGTGAATCCCTTACATCTGAATTGAACGTCTATGTATGTTCAAATATGTAAAAATGTGTGTTACTTATTGCCTTTGTATACTCTTTTAATGTATTTATAGTTTATCAATGTCTGGATGTTTTTTCAAGAACTAATACAGAGTTAATACAAATAAAAAAAAGTTTAATTTTGTAAACAATTAGCACAAGGAATGATGATTTACACAAGCAACCAATGATTTTATGATGTCCATGTTCAATCAGTGTTATAACAATATGTTTGTTTTTTTGTTGTTGTTATTTTAAGGCAAAAAGCACATTAAGGCTATTATCGCCTCCCTAAATGTAAGTGTGAGTGTAAAGTGTTAAAGTCGTAAGTGTAGTGTTGTAAGTGTAAGTGTGTGTTAGACTCGGGTACCGTGAGGGACATCTAAATCCTCTCAATAGGTGCAGCTAGTCTGCACCCCCCCCTGCAGGGCTTATAACAATATGTCATGAGTCAGTAAGAAATTTATTAAAAAGTAGTTTTTCTACGTATATCTTTTTAATAAATTTTGTTGGTCCACCTAGATAGTTTTATTTTCCTCTGTCCCTCTTCTACAAAAGTTTACCCTGCCTGATTATTTGCTAAAGGAGGCACTTTTAGTAGTTGTAAATAATCTAGATGGAGACAAAGATGGACGTAGTTAGGTTTCACAGGCTGCCAATACTGTTATTTAGAAAATTATAGCTAAATGTAGAGTTAAATTATATGAATAACTTGTTAGGGCCTAATTAATTCTATGAAAGTGCTATTTTTCTTGTATAGGGCATGCTATACTATACTACATTCACACCTAAATATTTTTATTTTCTGAAATTTGATTGTTATGTGATCTAAAGGTAAAACCACTCACATATCTTAATGTGCTTTTACTAATAAGGCCTCTATTTTCTAATTATTAAGGAAAAAGGTTATGATTAAAAATTATAAATACAAAAACCAAATTGTGGTAGCGTCTTTGGTATTAGTGTTAGTATTAATTAGTATATGATATTAGTAATAGTATTAACATATCAAATAAATGTCCACTTTCATTTTTGTAAAACAACTCATGTTTTATTGAAGAATATTGCATTCTTTAAAGAATATGAAATTATTTAAAGAATTCTTAGTGCAGTGATAGTTTGAACATACAACTACTCTGCATTATTCACAATAGAAATGGAATGATGGATCATGTAATACAAAATTCAAAAAATCAGAAGTAGACAGAACAAATTTTTAGTTAGTTTTATTGGAATATAGAAATACTCTCACAGCCAATGTAATATCATCACCTGCAGACATTCTTTTTAATATAATATTAAGAAAAATTAATGAGACAATTCATGGTATCACATTCATTGATGAGAGGCCCACTCAGAATTTCACTTGGCCTCTTGGGGCAGTCCAGGACTGGAGTCCTGGCATGGTGGGTTAAAATACTTTCATATGGCCACAATATTCCCTTATGCTTTCCCAAGGCAAGAATTTTCTAAGCCATAAGTGATATGACGCCTCAAGATATACCTTAGAGATATGACTCACCTTGTAGAATCATTTAGCTTGTTCCTTCCCAATCCCAATTCATTCAAGAAAAAGTGAGTGACTAACCTTGACAACATAAAACTGATAAATGTAGTTCTTCTTTTGAACAGATGAGCACAGGGCTTCATACTTATTCACTTTGTACAAATGTTGATTAGGGTTATTTGTATCCCATGGAACTGTTAATTCAAGAAAGCAACAATGTCCGGACATAAGAAGAACCACCAAATCTTTTGGAAATTGATAGTGTACAGAACTTATACCATGTATAGTAATGAAAAACTATTGAAACCAGCTATGAACTATTGAACTTATTGAATAGTTGAACTAATTAATAGTTCTGGTTTTGAACTATTGGATTGTTGAACTTGTTGTTCTTGAACAAGAATTTGTACAAGAAATAATGTAAAGAAAAACATTAAATTTTTTAGACAAAATATCAAATTTTTTCTACAAATGAAATGGGTAAGTAAATAAAAAGTTGAAAAAATAGTCATCATCAAAAATAGTGTTAAATATTGAAACACCAAATGAAGGGCCCTGAAGAAGAACATGATAACTCCACTTTTTTTGATTTTGAGTTTCTTAGTGAATTATGTTGGTAGAATTGAGGCCTAAATTATGACTAAGTATTTATGGGAACAACATGAAAACTCTAAAGATATTTAAGAAGGAAAATATAGTACTCAGGGAAATAACTTCATAAATTCAAAGTACTGTGGTGAACAACTTGACAATTCCATAGTTCTTGCTGTGGCCACTGTGAACGCTATAAATCATCTGTCACAATGATTTAATGGCCATTGCAATAAAAAAGTAATATTGAAAAAAAATAAAGGAGGTCATCCGAAGAAGTTCAAAGATGTTTCAAGGAGAGGCAGTGAGAAGACTTACCAGAGAGTGTATTCAGCTTACCTCTTAATGTCTATGAAGATAAATACCATAAAAAACAAGTTAATTAATTAAGTAATACCTTAGTTAATCAAGCTATTACGTAACTATTATTACTATTGTAACAATAATTACAGCACACAATTTTGTAATAAATTAATTATTAGGCCTATTTGTATTTTTATGGTACATATTGAAAATTATCTTGCGTTACTGACTTCCTACTTTCTAGTTCACTTTTTCATGATGGTTCAATTTGATAGCATTACTTTTTTGAGTTAGGATTAAAACTACATTTAAATTTCAGATCTCATTCTGATATCACATGAAAAGTATGTAGATATCAATAATTTGAAATATTTTGCCAGCAGGAAGCAGCAGCCTTTTTCAACATTGCCTTAGATAGGACAGCATAAAGACTAACATATGTCCTTGGTTACTATGAAGACATCACAATTATATATTCATGTACTGTATTTATATTTTAAATACATTTTTTTTACTATGAGTTTATTTCAAGTGTGTGGTTTTTATTTCTTCAAAATTTTTCAAATTTAAAGGAAATACCTTGATAACTTCTGGAGTTATCATGTTCTTTCTTAGTGAATTTAGGTTTATTGTTGGTTTTTTTGACAATACATTCATATACATACTATAATGCAATACTTTAAATTTGAAATTCACATTTATATATATACTTTATTTAATACTTATTTTTGCTCTCCTGTAAAATTTGTAATTTGATTCTTACCATGTTCTTCCCCTGACCACTTCAAATGACTTAAAAGTGTATAAAAAAATTCTCATTCAATCTCCATGTTTGCATTAAGACTAACAATTTGACACATAGAAATGTAGCCATATTTTTTCAATTTTGGGCTTGCTGAATGTCATGTATGCTATAGTTTCAAGAGAAAACTCTGGAACAAATTTTTTTCAGTGTTTCGGGGACTCGGAAGTGACTTAAAAACAAGACTCAAACCAAAAGCCACCATTAAAAAAGAAAAAATCTTAATAATCAACACCTTTTGGAAGCTGGAAGCCCATATTTATGAGAGACACTATTTAGTTGGGATCACTTGATGTTACATAATTCAAGAAGAAGTAAAAGGAAAAATATGTTCACAAAAACAGTGTTTGAAAATATCAAGGCAGAAACTCTAAAGTTAGCTTAAATGTTTTCAAGATTGTAGGAGAATGTTTTATAGTTTTTTGAATTTTTAGTGAAGTTTTAAAAATGTAAAATTACTCTCACTGAACTGAAAACGTACTAATGATAAAGCTTTTTACATAAACTTTAAGAGATTTTGATTACTTTTAAATGCTGGTTACTAATCGAAACTAATATCTGATTTGTTTGTCATATTTCATTAACTCTGATGTTGTTATTTCTAGATGCTTTCTGTATAAAAATGTAACAACAATCATAAAAAGATAAAACAATACTTTGCAAATATTATCCAACAGAGCCAAATGACTACAGAGTGGACGGAAGGTGGATAGGTAAACTGGAACCTGGTTCACTATCCTGGTTTGTAGTCATGACCAGACTCAAAACACACAAGAGGAGTTAAACAGGTTCTTACAGGTTAGTGTACTTATGAAATTATAATCTGTATTTACGAAATAATGTATGTAGTCTGTTTACAAACATTGTAACAAAGAAAGTTTGTGGATTAGCTGAAACAATCAGCTATGAAAATTAAGTATGTACATTACAATTTTTTTCGTTTTTTGCAAAACTTTACAGTGGTAACCACGACTTAGTCTGATTCATACAGTTTGTTGAATAAGAAGATATGGGGGACAAACAAGGTTCACTAGTATTCTCTCCAACTGAGTATCTTTCTATTGGTTAATTACACAGCTGTCAAAGTGATAAGTTCCTAGGTGTTTTTTCTGCCTTTCTTTTACATCATTTATCACAACACAGGGACTCAGACTTACACTTAATTACTAATAAAGGCATATTTATAAAAATGACTCATAGTTACCAATAACATACTATTTAAGTGAGTTATTTTGACATATACTTATCAAAACAAGCATAATTTATTTGGATTACAATTAGAGGGAAATGACTGAAAATTTGAATGACGATGAATTGAGATGATTTTAGAAAATAATGAGGATGAAGATAATGTAAATTTTAACTCTTGATGCTGACCATACTACTGATACTGAAGAAGAGACTAAAGATGCAGTTACAGTTATCACTTGAGAAATCAAAAAAACAACCATGTTCTATGCGTTATAAACAACTTCTAGATTATCTGGAAAAAATAAAACTTATTCTTTAACAATAATGGTTCTTTAAAGATAATGTACTTGGAACAGATTATCTCTCTAAAAATCTACAACTATGCATTTTAATATATATATATATATATATATATATATATATATAAATAACAAAAAACTCCAAATAGAAACATTGTGTACATTCATCCTAGAATGTTAACCAACAGTAGAAGTGCTATTAAACCTTCAAAGTGCTTTGATTTTTTTCTGTTTATGTGGACATTTGGCATCATTTGTATAAACAGAAACAATACAAGATGGTTCAAGAGTATGGAACGACTGGACTATCCTTCTCAAGTGCCTAACCTGAAAAATAAACATGCAACTAGAACATAAGCCTAGATGCCTACATTTATGTTAAGATAATAAAACTAAAAACAAACACTCAAGGCTGATTTCCTCAATGGTTAAAAAAAGTTGCATGTTTTAGGTTTGAAACATTGTGCATTGTTTCTAAATACAGAAATGATGTTAAATGTTTGAATAAACAGTAATAATAACATAAATATTCCATAGTTAAGTACAATTTTAAAAACAGAATTAAAATTAGTCTTGAGTTTCATTAAATTAGAAAAAAATTGCTTATTTAAAGAAATAAATTTTATAATTGGTTTAATATATTTTTGGTGAATACATTTTAAAGGCATAAATTAGAAGTTATTGTAAGTGTTCTAAGAAAAAACATAAAAGTAAAGTTATCTTCTATCTCAAATACCATAAAACTAAGTGATAAATTATTTTTTTTTAACTTCTTTTAACTTCTTGTAGAGTTGTAAATAATGCCATAAAATTTAGATTGAAATATTTCTTTTTGGCAATTAATATGTTTAATCTGTTTAATATGTTTAATAATATATTTAACTTAATGTTCATATATTTAATCTACATCTATAAAATCTACATCTACATCTACATCTATAAAAGTATTTAATTTACTCACTGGGTAAGATTTTATTGAAAATTCATTCATTGAATTGAAGTTATAATTAGTTGCTTAATTATTGCAATGCAGTTGTATGTTGGTACACCCTCAAAAGCTTCCAGTGGTCTCTGTATGGTTTGCTTGAATTACTATATTATTGATCTGTGGTATTAACAGATCATTTGATTATGTACTGTTTGCTCAGTTTAACATAACCCTAATGGTAAAATAGCAAGGGTAATGCTATTAACCATTTTGTTTTTTTAAGGGTTATGTTTGTAAAAATTGTATAGTGAGGGTATAACGTCCCTAGGTTGGGTAGAATGGGCTTGGGTTTGTGACGCCATATTTGCAAAATGACTTTTCAAAATATAGTTTTTTTAAAAATTATTTGCTTTTTTCATGGGTCATTTTTTGTGAAAGTATATAGTGAGGGGGTGTATGATGTCACAAGGGTGGAGAGGGTGGGTGTAAGATTAACTATTTCAGTAAGACTTGTATTAAAACTGTTGGCAGTAGTTATGCGAGTGGAGGGGGAATTAACATTTTCAGTGGTATGCATGATATTTAACTTTGTTATGATCTCATAAAATGATATTTCCAAATTATAGATTTTTCAGTCATTCTTCTTGAAGAAAACATATCAGAAGCATAAGCAAATTGTAAGTCTTCAGCCACATAGCAGCAAAATCATACCAAATTTATCTACTGGAAACAAAGGAGCTAATGAGCAAGAAAAAAATATTTACATAGTTTGTTTTGCAATGTACTACCAAAAATATTTTGCTTCCAAAATTGGATAAAATCACTGTATTTCACAGTAATAGTAATTAATGTTAGTAATCATTGAAATAATTAAATTAATCTATTATTTCTCAAAAAAAATTTAGCTCAAAACAGTAAATAATTTTTTTTAAACACAACTTTATTTTAAATATAATTACATTGATTGTTCTTACTACATTGTTGCAAACTAATTCTTTATTTGATATATTTTTCTCTATGTGGGTGATCTTTATAAAAACTATATTTTTTCTGATTTGCATATAGAATATACATTCCAAGATATTTAAGGGTGTTGTTTCCTAGGTATGCACTCTATTCTAACATTACATTTTATAATCAGTAGAAGGTAACTAAAGGCTATTTGTTTAATACATTGTAATAAAATTTTTAATAAACAGTTATAATTATATTAAAGTCTTGATTGTTATTTACCCAACCTATTTACTTACTTTACCAGTGGCTTCTTATAATACTACATACCATTAATATTATAATATAAAATTGTATTATTAGATACACTAGTTATTGGTAAACAAAATTTAGAAAAATTGCATATACCAATTTTCACAAGCACTTCTAATTTTTGTTTAAAATACAATACAATAAACCTTCGGTTTTATTTGCAGTATTAGAAGTAGATGGAGGGGCTGTACCTGTAAGTGCCCTGTTTGTTGATAGTACATAATTTTTTTACTTGCTTTTTAAATGTGTTTTTATTCAGTTTTATGGATTTTTGTTAAACTCACAAAAAGCAATACAACTGGCTTTTGTATGGATGGGCTTTTGTAAGAAGTTGTATGGATTTCTTAGAACTCATTATGGCACACTACATTTAGGAATTAATTTCTACTAAGGTGCATTTATTCATAAATAAACTGAAACTATCAACTCATAATATGTGCCAAAACTAATACAAAAATTGTTTTAAAAATTCTGATATAAAATACCTCCCCTTTTTACATTCTCACTTTTTAAAATTTCAAGGACAATAATTATTGGTGTTTATTGTCTGTTAAATTGGAAGTAAATTAAAACCAACAGTGAGAATGAACAAAAGAATGGAATTCAAGGGTTCTTACCTTAATTAACACTTCTACCTTTGAATCTTCTTACAATTTTTTTCTCCCGTAAGTGTGCAGTATCAGTGAATTATATAAATCCATTTCTACTTTCTCATATTAAGAAGACTGATTGTATGACAAGGACAGGTGGTCCCTGATTGCATTATAGACTTGTACAACTAAGTCTCTTGCATTTAGGAATAATTTATAAGTGTTACTATTGAACTGCTACCTTTGTTGATCTACCTTTATGGATCTTTCTGTATTCCTGAAATGTTCAATTACAATGCCTTCTTTGGCCATAGTTTCTTTACATGTTATACATTTCAGAGAGGATTAAAGGTGCGTAGCTCCCCCAGTTTGTTACTGAGGTGTTTGCAGATGCTTGCTTCCTTAATTCCCTTACAATTTTTTCCCTCTTATTCCTTATCACGGAGGTTGTGCAATGAGATCCTGCTCATTCTGTTTTATAATCTTACTAGTTAGAGAAATTAGGTCTACCTCATATACAGCGCCTCATATGCGTGAGTAAGGCTCAGGCACACTGGGAGGTTATAAGATATGGCTCCAACAGATACACCTTTAGGTTGGTGCCATTAACTCCATCAGCACAGATTGCTTTACAGTCTAGAGTTAGCCAATCTATGTAGAGTAGTGAATTTTGGATAGATGGGTGACAGTGTTATGAGCTAGAGTTACAGTAAGATCACTGCTCATCTCAGCTGCCTCTACAGGACTTACTGTTAAAGTATTTTGGTTGGGATATTGTTAAAATAAAATATTCATATCATTATGTTGCTCTTTTGAAGAGCTTAGGGGGTTTAGCCATGATCAAAATCTTATAAAGTATAATGATTGTGACAAAGAAATCTATTGTGATGTCTTTATCTGTTTTCTGATCTCCTGAGTTATAAAAGTAGGTTTTACTTGGCATGTGCTACCATTGGAGGAAAAACCAATTGAACAATTTTCATGAAATGTCGAATGTAGGTTAAACGTTTGTCCATATCTTATTCTGTATAATTATAAGATATGTTGCATCAAGGTATGTTTCCCATATCTTGAGAGACATATACCAAAAATGTTTCTTGAAGTCTTTTAATATCTTAAAAAACAATTTTCTCAAAATCATCTAACAAGTTTTCATCAAATTTAATACACAGATACCCAAAACAACATATTATATCCATAAAATATATATAAATTTGCAGATTTTTTAAAAAATAACATAACTTGATAAAACTGCAAAACTTTAATATGAAAAAAAACAATGTTTATGATAAAAATATAAAAGTAAACCTTATAGCCTTCAGGTTCATTGTTAATTTTCAAAAATTTTAAGGTACAAAATAAATAATTTAAAATTTTTTTTTTAATGTCTGTTATTTTGGAACAGTTGCATGTAGAACTTGTTCAAGCTATTACCAGTCGGTTTGAATTCTTGATCAGTTGATGGCTATTCTTGATCGGTTTGAAATAATCTAACAAAAATTGTGAACACTTGATTAGTAGAATAATTTACACCTATTAATGATTACATACACACAATTTTAACTCAAAACATGTTTTAGAGGTTAGGATCACCACATATCTGAAAGTTTTGGAGTATCACTATTATAGCAGCAACAATAACTAATTTTCCAATAGAAATTCATTAATAGGCTGTTAAAGAAGGCAAACCACATAGTTTAATGTAAACAAACCCACTGAAATGTCTCTTCTACAAATATTTAAAAATACCATGATTTAACTAATTTGTTTATTTACAACTATCAATGTGAGATTTAATTATCTTAATGCTTATAATTATACATTTGTTTTCTTTCAGAATGGCCATTAACAAAATAACATTTAGGAAGTGTTTATAAATAAACAATAAATAAAAAAAAAACACTTGTTTTATAACATTTCTTGCCATTGTTTATATTGTTCACATTATGTCTGATAATAACAAAATGAAAACATTATACTTTGTATGAATGCTTATACTATTATACTTTAAAATAATTTACTTTTTATGTTATATTTTTTATTGATTATTGAATATTTACAGTGATTATTTTTTTAAAAATCCGATGACTAAACAATTCAGTTTCTTCACAAACCCAGTAGATTGTTTGGAATAGTTAGAACAAGGGGGTTAGAACAAAACATGCCAACAGCATGCTCCTTCCTTTGCTTTTAAGTCCAGTGTCAACTTATGGAATGAACATGAAGAAATATGGATTACTTTTAGAAGCAACTGGTACTTGGTATTGTTGCTTGGTACAAGATATGAGGTATATTATCCCAGACAGACTTGAAATGTTTGTTTTGAGGCGATACTTATATGTCACTGTCTTTTACAATGATATGATAGCATGAATTTCCACCCCTTTTTATCACAGGTTTTATATTTCTAATATGGTCTGGGGAGCCATCACACAGAGGGAGTTTTCCAAGTACGTATGTTTCCTGACTAAACTGCACAGTTACCAATGTAGTACTATCTTTAGACAGGCAGGTTATTTATAGGAATTCCTAGAAGCAGACAATTAAACATTGACCGGAAGTTGTTTTACACAGCAGGAAGTTCTATTTAAAAGCCTGCATTGTTATAACAGCTGATCTGTAAACTTCTAGGTTAAAATATCTAAAAAAATTATAAACCTACTTTGAATAAAAAAAAGGATTTTTCCAAAATCTTAAATATTTTTGGTTTTTATTTTATTTATATTAAATTATTTTAGTAGTTTAAAATTACGAAGGTATTTCAATTCCATTCGACCTTTTGCAGTGTGGTTGAAAGTGATTAAAATCGAAAATCGTTTTTATGTTCAGGAAACAAATATGTTTCAAAAATAGTACTTAAATCGTACGCTATGAGCGGTACAGCCTGCGCGTTCGTTCTGACCGGGCATGGTCTAGTCCAGGGGTCTCCAAACTTTCCAGCCTTAGGGCCATACTGATTACTCCAGTAAGTTCCGAGGGCCAAAACCATATTATCATTTGCTATAAAAAATATGTTCTCTAAAAGGAGTTTTCAAGTATGCTAGCTCTCCGCGGGCCGGACAAAATCTGTCCGCGGGCCGCATGTGGCCCTCGGGCCGTAGTTTGGAGACCCCTGTTCTAGTCCATAACAGAGGCATAACAGACAGTTCAGAAATCATCTGATTCATTCTTGTTCGTTAAACCGGAGTTGTACTGGTTTACAACTTTTAAAAACAAAACACTTAAGTTTACATTTCAAGAAACAAAGCGCTTAAGTACCTTCGTTACATGCTTTAACACTTGCCGCTCCATGGATGTGGATTCGTTACTCCAAACGCTGTTAGATGATTTTCGCAGTAATATTGTATAGTAATGGTAGTTCAAAAATTATCCGATAGAGTTCAGGAGAATACAAGTTTAAAACCTGTAGATGATTAAAGACTGATTTTGTAAGGTTGAAAATAATGCTGGTTTATTCTACACTTTGCTCCAAACTTTGTATCTGTTCCCGTTCCCGCACACTAATGACGTGGTTACTTGCTATCGCTCTCAAGGCTCTTATTGACAGAGCGAAACGAGGTAGTTCTCTGTTTCAACTCGATCGTTTTGGCATTTGGTTTTTGCCTCTGGTCATTACGCAGTTTTGGCAAAACGTATTGATTGATTGTTTTGAAATTTAGTACGAGGCACCTTGTATAAAGTCCGAACGACATACGTGATATTTTTTTCCAATTCACTTCAGTTTCAAAATGGCGGCCTTTTAATCATAATAACAATTGTACGCAGTTTTTGGCAAAACCCATTGACCAATGTTTTTAAAATTTTCGAGATGAAAGTACCTTATATAAAGCCGGAACAAATGATGTGTAAGATTTTTTCACGTTTACTTCGGTTTCAAGATGGCGGCCTCTGATTTAACAGTGATGATAGTATACAGTTTTGGCAAGATGTATGGACTGATTGTTTTGAAATTTGGCACGAACGTACTTTTTTATAAAACCGAACGACGTACGTGTAAGAGTATTTTTCCATTCATTTCCGTTTCAAGATGGTGGGCTCTGAATCATAATAACTACTGCACGCAGTTTTGGCCAAACTCATTGACCGATTGTTTTGAAATTTGGTACGAAGGTATCTTGTATATAACCCGAACGACGTATGTGTATATTTTTTCCGTTCGCTTCTGTTTCAAGATGGCGGCCTCTGATTTAACGGTGACGACAGTACGCAGTTATGGCAAAACGCTTTGATTGATTGTGTTGAAATTTGGTACGCAAGTCTTTTCTATAAAACCCGTACGACGTATGTAAAATGTTTTCCTATTCATTTCCGTTTAAAGATGGCGGCTTCTGGTTTAACGATGGCGATTATAGTTGCTAGCTGTTTTCTGTAATAGTGACTGAACGGCAAGACCTATGCTAATTTTGACCGCTTCGTGGAGAAAGAGCATAACTTTCCAATAAGAATGTTCAGTAACGTTTTTCTTAAGTATAACGGTTACCGGTTAAATTGGCGGAAAAGATTACAGTCGTGTTAGTGCGCAGGCGTGAAGCGTTGGCCAGGCCGGTTATTAAGAATATACTGCAAGGTCTACTATTCTTTGAACTATTAATAAGAAATAAATACTTATTTATGCAAAAGTTGTATTTAACAATATATCCAAATGACATATGACCTGTTTTTTTTTGCAATGATAATTTAAACACTTTTTTTACCTGAACATCTTCATATCTTATGCCAGTTAGACTAATGAGAACTGCGGCTCGAACAAAGAACTCTGACGTGCGCAGTTCAGAGACTCAGCAGACCGGTGCTTTGGATACATCGACCACCGAGCCCTTACATATTTTTTGTAAACCTGTACGGTGTGTTGACTATTTTACAGGGTATCTTGAATGTCAGCGATATTTAAAAATCTTCCAGCTAGATAGCGTTAAAGAACGTTACAGCATGCACAAGTACCAGAATGTGATGACTCACAAATATTGTTTAATTATTTAAATTATTTAAATGACCTTTACATTTATAGTAATTTTATAACATTAGTAAACATAAAACATGGTTGCAGAAACATATTAAAAATTCACTCTTTAAAATAACAGAGGTTTAAAGCTTTTATCTGTTCTTAAATGCTTTGCTAGAACGTCTGTTAAAATTTAATGAACCGTTATACGTTTGTTTAATTTTATGCAGCTCCTTTAAATCATTGCTTAAGTATATTTTTAAAGGTTATGTTTTTAAAATAACCGTTAATTTTTGTGCAAAGCAAATACTTTAAACTTATTTAAAGTTTCCGATTATTTTATTCGAAAATACAAAAATAGCAACTACTATCTGCTACTAGAAACTACAAATACTACCTGCAAATAGATCTGCTACTAGAAACAATAAAAAACGAATGTAAACAAAACACATAACCTTAAAAACAATTGTACAAATAACCTAAAATTGATCAGCTGTTCGTCGGACGGCCATCTTACCAGTCATTAATCAGTTATAACAAAACTTTAATCAACCTCTCCGTAAAGGTTTATTAAAAATATTCTTCTAACTGAGAAAACATTTCAAGTAACTTTAAATTTAAATTCACTTTAAGTAACCAAAGATTAAATAAACTTTCTTGCAACCGGGCATTTATCTAAAAAAACAACAGAAAAAATAGAACTACATAATTGACGTGATTTTCCGGAAATATTTTTTAATATGCCCTATTTTTTAAAATCCAATTTCATAATTATGACCCGTAATAAAATCTGAATTTGAATTTTAAACTTTCAATTTACAATAAAAATATTAAAATGTACTATATAAATCACCTATTTTATTAATTTCAAACGAAATTTGATTTTGAGATTGGAAATTTAAAACGATAATTCATGTCAATTTAACGAGTAAGTACGATGGTGAAATAAGTTTTTTTGAAAAAAATCCAAATTAAAAAGTTATTATTTTTTAAAACCATTTTAATGTTACGCCGATTTTATAGACGTGTTTTTTATGTAAATCTAATCTCAATCTTTAGATAAATTAGTCGTTAAAGTGATAGAAGAAGTGAATTTTTAAATGTATATTTCTTTACCTTACTCTTTTTGAAATTCTGATTTAACCATCAGAAATATGTATAAATTAGCATTTTACACAACACACACACACACACACACACACACACACACACACACACACACACACACACACACACACACACACACACACACACACAACACACACACACACAAACACACACACACACACACACACACACACACACACACACACACACACACACACACACACACACACACGAATTAAATTAAAGATCAACGCCCATTTTAAGGTAACGTCACCTGTCAGGGTCTCATCATGATTGACGCTCCAAAAACTCATTTTCAAAATACGCTAATAAATGTTACATCAATCTGCTAGCCGTTCAATAGAAGCGTAAAAATTGAAACTACTTAAACACGGAGTTGGCTGTTTTCTGAAACTCCGACGTAATGTATCTTATAATCAGAAAATATATTCAACAGCTGCATCCCCATTGGTTAGGCGAACACGTTATTGCTTGTCGAAGAGGCGCAGTGGTTGAAACCCCATCGCTCTTACGCGAATGGGCTTCGGAAATTTAAATAGAAGACATCACTTTGATTGACACCTCATCTTAAAGATAAATTTTAGCAAACTGAAAGTTAGTTTACTATTTACAACACAACAGTTTTATACTGTATATATCAGTAGCACAAAGAACAGTAGACCTGCCAGTTGCCCGGTCACCTTTCCTCGATAGCGATCTGACGCGCTCGTAGCTTTTTCCGCCAATTTAACCGGTAATCGTAATATTTAGAAAAAATGTTACCGGACCAATTTTATTGAAAATGTTAAACTATTTCTTTCTTAATTGGTCAAAATTATGCTAGGTTTTGCAAAACACAAACACACACACACACACACACACACACACACACACACAAATAAAATTAGCGACACCTCAAAAAGGAATTTAGAGGTTATGACCAACGCTCACTTCAAGGTCTCGGGTCTGCGTCTTACCATGACGGCCGCTCCAACAGCACAATGGAAATTCGCTGAGAAGGCAATTACAATTTTGTTATTATAATTGAAACCCTCTTCCTTACACCAATTGTTGACTTTGAACTTGACCCTGACCCATTATTCCCACGCCCAACTTATTCTATCGCCTAACGTTAATGCGTCATACTCGTAAGTCGACAAGTAAAGTTTTATCGCAATTTAGGTATGCTAATTAATTTCCTTATTCAGTTAACTTCATTCTAACTACGATTGTACTGAAGTTTTTAAAGAAAATTCGACAAGCCAATCGTTAGTTTAACAGTAAATTTTTACAGGGATATCGCAGTTACTTACGATCACGGCACGGTAATGACTTGCTGACGTGATGGAAGCGAATTCCTGAAAATATGTTTTAACATATTATTATTGAAAAATATTATAATCTGCATAAACTATCACTGTAACATTAAAATTAAACGAAAACGATCCCTGACCGCCGTAAAAATATTAATTCAAAACTATAATTTATGGATAATTTCGTGATGAATAGGGTGATGAAACCAGATTTTCCAAAAGTATAGTGTAAGAAATTATATAATTTGAAATTTGAAATTGCCAGCATTTTGAAACAGATAACGCAATTTGCTGATTAACTAGTTCAAGCTATTTTCAAATACGATTTTTATGCCAAGTTTGAATCGAATAGGATCAAACTTGTACGTAAGAGTGCAAAAACGCACGTCATATATGGAGAAGATACATCTCAAGTGAATGTACTAAATTTTAAGTATAAACAAAATTTGAAATTTTTAGTTCGATAATAAACAGAAATAATAAGCAACACGCAACTGTCTCGCAAACTGTGTGTGTGTGTGTGTGTGTGTGTGTGTGTGTGTGTGTGTGTGTGTGTGTGTGTGTGTGTGTGTGTGTGTGTGTGTGTGTGTGTGTGTGTGTGTGTGTGTGTGTGTGTGTGTGTGTTTTCAGCATGCTCACGTTTGCAATTTTTATCCGATTTGATTTATACTTCGTTATCCAGCAAAATTTGTTCAACAGTTTCAATATGTCAGCCATTTCAAATCTTAAATCTGATTTTACCATCGTATTCTACACAAAACTGCAAAAATTAGCAATTTGAATTTTCAAAATCTGCTGAAATCAAGAAATTTAATTTAGCTGCGGTCAAGGTCTTTTTAGTATTTGCAATGTAATTTGAAAGTTGAAGGTGCTAATAGTTGCATATTTTAATGTTTTTTATATTTTCACGTCAACGAGACAGCTGCGTACTCCGTTTATTAATTTTTTGACTTAACATTTAGGCGCTAGAGGAACCAAAGTACTCTGAAAACATTTAGAATAAGTGTTTACACGGAACGTAATTACATTGCTGTTAACAGCTAACCTTTAATTTAAATTACATGATTAAATATTTCGTTAACTATAATTACAAAATTCCATCAACACACTTAAATAAGTAATTTTCTGAAACCTACAATCGAATTAATTATTAACGATGCATTGAATAACCAACAAAGATAGATTGAATAAACTATACAGACCTTACCGGTGGTTTGTTTAGATGTAAACACGTACATATTATCAGTTCGGAGCATGCGCAGATCTGCTGTGCGCAGGGTGAAGAAGAAGAACTGATATCGGTGGCAGTTGTCGGCCGACTACAGCGTTGCGAAATCCAGTGTTTTGTGCGTCTGTGAGTTCCTATCGCGTCGTGTTTGTTCTGGCCTAGAGTTTGTTTTTTAAAAAAAGTGTTTTGTTTTGGTGCAGTTTTTTTAATTATTCATGGACTCTTCAACGTCGCATTCAAGGTAAAATAACTTTCAACAGTTGTTTTGTAAAATAAAATTGAAAGTATTTGGTTTAAAATAGATGTTATTAGATTACATGTTAATCGTGTTTGCAGTGCATTATCGTTTTTGGACATAGAAATTAAGTAATTCTGTTAATTCTAGATTACTTCCCGATTGTTTTAAAGTTTTTCTTTTGGTTATTTGCAGTAGTAGAAATACGCAATTGTTTTATACGTCTAACGAATTCGTTCCGTAAAATATATTTTACTTTAAACTTTTTTATAAATGTAGCCTAATTTATAGTTAACATGTAAACGTTAGTCTTAAGTATTTTTTTTATTTCAGGGCTACAACTTTTATTTCAGTTTGAAAATTTGTTTGGATATTAACCCTAACTATTGATATTGTAAAATGAAATAATTATTTGATACTTTTAACAGTTTACGAAAGCAATAAATTGTTTATAGCCTATCGTTAGCTCAACAAATATTATGGCATGTTAAAATAATCTGTTTTACATGTAACTATAGGTTGTAACTTTTGTCGGTGGTAATTTTTTGTTTTTAAATCAGCCTTGTACGTTAATTTCTCTAAGTCGTTATTGTAAGTAATAATAATAATTAGCAATATTAGCCTAGTAGGTTAACCATCAATATATTTTGGTACAGAACTAATCACAATAATTAATATTTCTAAGTTTTGCTTATTTATAACCTAACTTACACTCTTCTTCCAGTCGCAATATGTATATGTTAAATTTTACAAACAGTTATTGTGTTATATTAGGCCTATCCCGAACAAAACTTGATATAATTTCAAACTATCTAAGGCTTACAATTTTCGTTAATACTTACAAATGTAATTATACTGCATTTAGAAAAATATTTGTTGTTTTTGTTAATTAAATAAACCATAAAACATTCGTTTTTTGTGGAAATATTTTCCGTACGGTATCCTTTACAGTCATTGTCTTTTATAAAACTATGAAAGCAATTAAGTAATTATTGTTTACCGTAGTGTTATCGAAATATTTACTTTAATGTTGAGTGGGAATTAGGTATGTGTATAAACTTTCAAATTATTTTCGACATAGCCTAACCTAAAAGTGTACCCAAGTCTAAAATTCTTTCGGCTAACTATCGTTTTTATCACTAAAGGCTTATGTGTGTTATAAATACAATTTTTTTTTTCTTCTAAAGGTTTAGTGTTTTTTTTTACAAATAAAATGGGCCTTGATATGTTAATATTATCATGTTTTTAATCTTGATGGAGACGTTCTTAAAATTGGAGAATAGCCTGTAGTCTAATACAAGTGCTACTATAAATGTAAGAAAAAATTGAATTTGGATTGTTCCAATTTTATTGTTTTGAAATTTTCCAATTTTTTCAAAATGCTTTTTGCTTAATTTAGCCTATTGATATGCTTCATATTCTAGTCTAAGTATTTTAGCCTGCGTCTCTAAACTGCGCAGCTTAAGGTTCTTTGCCGCAGTTACTCCCGTTGCTTTTCCTTTACCGTTTAAGGTTATTCCTCGTCTAGTCTAACGGAATTAACTCACATTAACATTAACATGATTAATGGGTTTTTGCGTGTTGGCACAGGTATGCACTTTAACCTTTATCGAAACACCTTAGTTTTTAGTTTTTATTATTATTTTTTTAATCGATTTCTTTGCA
The DNA here is from genome assembly GCA_022606455.1 of Callitettix versicolor. Lineage (NCBI taxonomy): Eukaryota > Metazoa > Arthropoda > Insecta > Hemiptera > Cercopidae > Callitettix > Callitettix versicolor. Next base: position 28,264,713 of record CM040187.1, read on the forward strand.
ATCATCTGAAACCGAAAAGATTTCGCACCACACCAAATTGTAATAACCTCGATTAATGCTACGTTTTAATTTTTCGGGGCGGAATTTTGGAAAACCTCTTTTCATTGTGCACCTCGAAAGATCGAAATAAATAAACTTCTGTACAGAATTTCAGCTTTATCGATCTATTGAATATGGATGTACAGAGATAAAATAATGTGATGTTAATTTTATCCCCTATTTTAAACTTTAGGGGTGGAATTTTTAGCAGACACATACTACAGCATGCGGACTGTTTGTATCAGATTTAGTATTTCCAATATAGGGTAGAGTGTTGTACCTTGAATCACTTTTCACTCTTATTTTTTTGTAGCCTCTGAATAGTTCGATTTTCTTGTAAATAAATTCTATAAATATTGTTTTAACCCTCTTAATGTATCCTATGAATTTATAATTCTTATAAGCATTGTTTTTCGTTTTCAAAAAAAATAATTTCTGTGTACATGTTTAATGATCCAAGGTACAACATAGGCATGTACCTTGGAACGGGCCATGTTGTACCTTGAAACGCAATTTAATATTTAGGAATAATGCAGTTAAATCACACAATTAATATATCAAAGGTTGTATTAAAAATCAGAACGTGTTGAAATACAAACAAGTAACATTTAAGCTCAAACTCTACATTCAAAAATATTGTGACTCATGTTTAATTGTTATTATTTCTCCTTTTACAAAAATCACAAACGTAATTCTTCCACCCTTGTTCAGCGTCTGCACACATCTCGTGAGCCCATCTCTGACACTGTATACAGCGAATCCATTCTTCTCCACCCACATCATTTTTATATGGTTCACGGCATATGAGACACTCTTCATCATTGCTGTCGTCATCATCAGTGTCGATTAGGGGGACAACGTCATCCTCTTCATCAGAGGATGTTGCTGGGCTCTTCGGTTTAGCTTTTCTTATTTTCTTACCCATTTTTGCAGGTTTATTCTTTTGGTTATTTTCTTCAAGAACGTCTTTTTTTGTTTTAAAATTTAGCTTTCGCTTCGTCGTCTCTTTTTTTATTTTTGCTAGTTTCAAGTTCTCCTTTTCAGGGGTGTCTGTAATTATTCTTGTTTTCCCTGGCTTCCTGCCTTTTTTGGCATTATTTACCCTTGGCTTAGCCTTGGGGAAAGGTTGCACCTCCTCTGGAGACACCACTGTAGACGTAGACGGCATAGAACTCAGACCAGGCACATCACTACCAAACGTTTCAGAATTCAAAGATGATTCAGCTGACAATAACTCATCCTGACTGTAAGTGACATCAGGTGCAGAGGGTTCAACATTCGGATTAGGTCTATCCGTCACGTAGGATGGCAGGTAGTCGTCATCAGAAAATATATCTCGATCCAGTGGGAATATTCCTGGGACTCTAAACCCCTTTATGATGTTCGATGGTGTAAAAGCCCGAGGATATGCTTTCCCCACTACTTCTGAAACTCCATATATGTCAAAGGTGCAGCCTGGATGATTTACCAACCAAGAATCTACACAGGTATTGTAATATGCTTTTAAAGGACCATACAAAGCCAGGTCTAGGGGTTGTAGTTTATGTGAAGTGTGCAGGGGGAAGGCGACGATAACAACACCAGAACTTGACGCTAACTCAACGGCCTCAACACTGAGGTGAGTCTCATGATTGTCCATCAATAATAAAATACGCTCTTCTCTGGAAGGTTTTGTCATTTTAATAAAATGCCTTAAAAACTGTAAAAATGTTGATTCATTTGACCATCCAGTTTGTGTAGCAGCTCCGATAGATCCAGGTGGAGCTCCGGTCATCATTCGATCCTTAAAATGGACCCTGGGAAACACAAACTTAGGTGGAATGGATATCCCGGTTGCACTTACAGCAGTTATCAATGTTACAAGGTTGCCTCGTCTGCTGATGTTGCACTTCCTATCTGTCTCATTCCTTTGGGTGCTACAATTTTTCCTGGAACTTGGACTGTAGACAGTCCAGTCTCGTCTAGATTCCAAATACGATCTGGAGTTATTGGCCCAAAACGTTGATGAACACTTTCAAGGTTGTCAAAAAAAGCCCCAACGTTTGTTTTATTGAAACTGGTTGCTCTACTCAAACTTGTAGCTTGCGGTTTCCGAATAGATAGATCAGGATGCCTTTTCATAAAGCACCTCATCCATTCTATTCCTGCCGTTTGTTCGTTATCCCAATGTTCTGAGTATTTTTTTCCATTTGCCCGAGCAAACTTGTATGCAAGGTCACGGACCTTTTTTTTACTTAAGCCGTAATTAATCTTCGCAACTTTTTTTATGTAGTCTATCAAACACTTTTCTTCATTAGAACTGAATATTTGTTTAGTATTAAATTTAGCGACATATTGATATTCTTGCTTTTCAGATTGACGAAATGCTGTAACATGTCTGGATAGTGTAGCTAATTTTACCCCATATACACTACACGCTTCCCTAATAGAAATTCTGCAGTCTGGGTGTGCTGTGACCGCTTCTACAGCTCTTTTCATAGCATTCGAGTCTATAGGAGGCCTCTTGTTGCCCATTTTACTACGTGGCATCGTTACCTGGAACAAAAACGCAAAAACTAATAACTTGTTGTACCCTAGAACATGTTCCAAGGTACAACAAGTTTTGCGTTTCGTGGTACAACAGGTAGCCATTTTGAACAAAAACTACCGCCTAACATAGAAAAACAATCTAACAGTATAAGTAAGTTATAAGGATTTACTCACCAGAATGTGACGAATCTCTTTAGCGAATATACAACGTTCTACAGGAAACTCGGAGGGCGTACAAAGCCAAACAATATGCAGCTGAATATTTACTTTTCACGAGCAAAAAACAGTTTAGTGCATAACTCACGATAACTACTACCGAAATGAACGGGATTTTTGCTAGCGCTCCTTAGCGTCACTATCTACTATATAGTTCATTTTCAGCCTGCTAGGTGGCATTACCTTGCAGATCGAGCTCGTGTTCCAAGGTACAACGTACTCAAGGTACAACACCCTACCCTATATATTGAACATTAAGTAATATAGCGCGCGCGCACACACCCACACACACCCACACACACACACACACACACATTGAAATAAAGTTTACGCTATAATTTTGATAAACTTAAACGAGCTTAAATTTTTTTAAATATAAGCGTTGCAAATTTACGGGGACAATTTAAAAAGTTAGTTCGTTTTTAAAACCTCAAATGCTCAGAACAAGTGGATCACGCAACAGTTTCAAAACTGACAAAATTGAGTACAAGTAACCAAAATATTATATATTGTTGGCTTAACATTTGTTTGTACATACAATAAATGTGTTAACAATCAGCACTTTCTCGTGTTCAAATAAATAATGCAAAACGTTATACAAGGTTTCTAAACGTAGGATTCAATCACTTCTCCAATAAAAACCTTCTTGTATGGGGATACAAGAACAAATATATCCATAGGATGCTCAAAATCGATTTCGATAATATTTAGTACAGTGAGGTATAGGCCTAATACTTAGTTAACGTTTTAGTCAGTTTACTCTTAAGACGTAAAAAACAATAAAATCCGAATGCTTTTTGTATGGTAATGCCAAAATTGATATTCATAACTCACCGTCTAGACGCCAGCGTCAAACGGATGACAGATGGACCGCGAAATTAACATCGTAAAATGAGCGGGATAAAAGATTACAGAAATTTAATAAAGTTAATTAAATTCAATGGCATTACGGAATTAACTGGATACGGCCAAGGTTGTTATTGGTTTGACGATTCGAACATTCGATAGGTTTGATTAATGGTTTGTCGTTTAATGCCGAAACGTTAAACACTATAACGTGGCGTTAGGTTACAACGCTATACAGAGTGATCCGATATTAGGCTGCCACGGCGGTAAAATAGTTGGACACAAATGTACAGTGTTACCAATCGCAACCGTAATAATTCCCCACAGACAGACATAAAATTCCCGCAAATTACCCGTAAATTACCAGTCAGCAGTAACACGAGCTACACACGCGCGCGCGCGCGCACGCAAACACAGATAGATAGCTGAAAGCTTTTTTGTGTCTGTTTTTTCCGAATAGAAATTTTTATCTTTTGAGATATTTGCTCAAAATTTCGCACATTTGTTTGGGGTTTGAGAGTCTCAATAAAAGTACTGTAGAAGTGGCGCGGACCCTATCTCAAAAAGAAGAATGTTTACAAACGCCATTCTATCTTTCCTTTCTTAAACAATTAGTCGCCTCGGTGGCCTAGTCGATAGCGTACTGGGCTTTCACCCCGAGGACCCGGGTTCGATTCCCGGCCAGGGCTTGGCATTTTCATACACTATAAATCATCCAATCGTCTGCATTAGCCCAAGAGTGCACAATAGTCGGACGTTAAAAAAAAAATTCTTAAAAAATTGTCTGCTTACCAGTTCTCAAGAATAACCTAATCAGTAAATTACAATTCGACTATAAAAACTGAAAACCACCATCTTATCGTAACCTCGAAACACGTCAGCAGCTCAGAATATTAATTAAAGAAAACAATTTTAATAGCTTTACAGGTGCAATTTCGCAAGCCTACTGTAGATTGTATAGGTCTAATATTTTTTTATGGGCCATCATTTATTTTAAATATTCTAAGTTATACGTTTTGTATTACAGATTAAACTACATTATAGCTATCACAGTGTATGCTAATATAACAATTTCAGTATAAAACGATTAAAAATAGTTTAATAATTTTCTTATTTTATCCCATATTCTTCTGGTTTTTTATATTTTTATTTTTGGAATGGGATAGTACATATAAAATGTTGTGCACTTTTAAATAAGACCTTTTTATGCAAAAATGCAAGGCTGTCAACCAGGAATATTTATCATGGTCAAAGGGTAACTCAAAAAATTATGGGACTCATTAAACAAGAGAATTGTAGTCTAAGGGTGCGCATGTACAGGATGGGAATGTACCACGGAGAAACTGTGTATAGGTTATGCAAGACAAGAAAAACTTCAGGCCCCATATTTTTTTATTTGTGAAATACTAGCTTGCAGGGGCAAAAGGTGTTTTGATTAAATGACCCTGTGGACCTCCTGCAGAATGAGCTAGTCAGTGGACTGCTAAACTCATTTAGGGCACCAGTATAGTGAACTATAAACCAAGACGCTTAGTTGCACAAAAGGTCCTTTGATGCGGTGCCAGGTGTCACCTTAACCTGAAAAACTAAATCTAATCTAATTGACCGAACTAAGCGAGGTCTCTGTTTCAACTCGACCGTTCGGCACTTGGTGTGTGTGTTTCTTAAGTAGTTTTGGCCAAACGCATTGACCGATTGTTTTGAATTTGTTACGGAGATACCTTGTATAAAGCCCGAACGACTTATTGTAACATTTTTTCATATTCACTTCCGTTTCAAGATGGCGGCCTCTGGTTTTACAATAACGAGTGTATGCGTTTTAATCAAACGCATAGGTTGATTTTTTTAAAAATTTGTTATGAAGGTATCTGTAAAAAGCCCATATGAAGTATGTAATATTTTGCCCCATTTAGGCCTACTTCCGTTTCAAGATGGTGTCCTCTAATCTATGATTACCAGTGTACACAGTTTTAGGCAAACGTATTAACCGATTGTTTTGAAATTCGGATGAACTTACCTTGTATAAACACGTAAGTTTTTCCTATTTGTTTCCGTTTCAAGATGGCGGCCTTTGATTACAATAACGAGTGTACACAGTTTTAATGAAACGCATTGGCCGATTGTTTTGAAATTTGATACGAAGGTACCTTGTAAAAATAAGGTACCTTATATATATATATATATATATATATATATATATATATATATATATTTATTTATTTATCTCACCTAAAATCAATGACCTATGTGTACGATTTTTCCCCATTTACTTCCTTTTCAAGATGGCGGCCGCTAATTTAACTATGGCGAGTGTACTCAGTGTTGGCCAAAGGCTTTGATCGATTGTAGTGAAATTTGGTACGTTTATATCTTGTATAAAACGTAAATGAAGTACGTATAACATTTTTTCCTATTTACTTCCGTTCCAAGATGGCGGCCTCTAATTTAACATTGACGAGTGTACGCAATTTTAATCAAACGCATTGGCCGATTGCTTTGATATTTGGTATAGAGGTACCTAAATAGAGATCGAAAGGCCGAAAGGGGGGAAGATTTTTTCCCATTCACTTCCGTTTCAAGATGGCTGGCTCTGATTCAACGTTGCGAGTATAGTTGCTGGATATTTTTTGTAGTACTGGCTGATTGGCAAAACCTAATATAATTTTGACCGCTTCGAAAAAGAAAATTTGCAATAAAGTTGGTTCAGTTAATTTTTTTTATAAATATTACGGTTATTGCTGGAAAATGTTACGAGCTATGTCGTGGAGCGCTCTGTATATTAATTAAGAATATACTGCGAGGTCTGCTGTTCTGAACATTAAATCAATACCGCAAAGCATGAACAAATTTTAACGATCACCTTAGTTTCTATATAACTACCTTTTGTAATAACGTAAAATATTTTTATAACAGCTGTGTTTCTCAAGTTTTGTGCCTGACGCTAGGAGTCAAAAGTCTGGAAAATACACGCCAGATATTGAAATCATAACTGTGCACTAGTAAATAAATACCTTGGGGTCATTGTGTCAGCCACTTGTGTTTAATGGAACAAGAAAGGACGGCAAATTGAGGCCAGCGCCATCGTGCACGCGAGGTATGGACACAACGATTCCTCATTGTTAACACAAATACATTAGTTTCGTGTCATAAAATCTTTTACGATTTGGTAAGATTTACATATCAAAGGCACAAAGGCAAAATTAGTGTAAACAATAGAACTTCTGTACTGGTTATTCAGTGCATCCAACTGAACTACAAAACGTACTCGGTACTTGGTAGGCCAGCCTTAATATGGTGCAACATTTGTACACAAACTTTTATCGGCGAATTTATGTTGCAAAATGCTGCCATCATGGTAAGATCTATCTAGATCCGGGGCTCTGAAATGTGCGCCGATCCTGACTTTTAGATGGGTTTGTGTGTGTGTGTGTGTGTGTGTGTGTGTGTGTGTGTGTGTGTGTGTGTGTGTGTGTGTGTGTGTGTGTGTGTGTGTGTGTGTGTGTGTGTGTGTGTGTGTGTGTGTGTGTGTGTGTGTGTGTGTGTGTGTGTGTGTGTGTGTGTGTGTGTGTGTGTGTGTGTGTGTGTGTGTGTGTGTGTGGGTGCGTGCGGGTGCGTGCGTGCGTGCGTGCGTGCGTGCGTGCGTGTGTGTGTGTGAGATAGAGATAGATAGAGAGAGAGAGAGAGCGAGCACACGCTCATATTCGCAATTTTTGTTAGATTTAATTTCAAATTTGGCACAAAAAATCGATTATAGTAATAGCTTGGACAAGTTCTTTAAGCAGAAAAATTCGTTCAAAAGATTTAACATGGCGGCTGGTTCAAATCTTTAAAGTTTAACAACTTTACTGTCTTAAATATTTTTGAAAATCTGATTCCACCTTAATAATCAACGTTGTAAACTCTCTCAAAATTAAAATTTTCAAAATTTTTTGAAATTATGAAATTTAATTTTTCGACTTTTCATGTTTTCAGTGTAATTTAAATTTTATAATGCTACTTTTAAAGTACACATCATACTTTTAATATGTTGGTTTTAATGCTGATTGTAATAGATAAATCAGAATTTAAAAAATCAATATCAAATCACTTTTAGAAATTTGCTTCTAACACGAGACAGCTGCGTTCCGCGATTATTTAGTTCTTACAAAAAAACTTTGTCAGTTCGTCTGAGGTTTGTATAACCTAAACTAATTAGTCTTAATCGTAAATTGGTAATTGGGTTTTTAAATGCGGATTTGAGGCCAATGTCTAGGCCAAAGCGTATCGACTGAGTGTGTTCGATTTTCAAACGTACTTTGACAATGAAATACAAATGAAGCAATTAATAAAATCATTTGTTGACGTCAAGAAAGTGTCTGACGTAATCGATGCGAACCCATCCGAGTCGATTTATCGAACTCAGGCTGTCACGCTTCGATATTCACGCAAAAATGCATGTGATTAACAGATAAGCTGTATACACTTTACTGGAAACTGTACACCTTTTAGGTAATTAGCTATTTGAATATAGCAATGTAGTAAAAAGTTTTTTTTAGGCAGTGCAGGATTGGCCAAGTGACTACTTTTGGCATGCCTGCCTGTATACTTTTTCACTATTATGATTTAATTATGTTTATACTAATTTAGATGCATGCAGTTAAGGGCAGCTCTTGAAAATTATTTTCGTATTAAATTTGGCTTGTGCACTACTTAAAAATTAACTGAAACTGTCAGAGACTATGAATTTGAGAACTTAGACTATGTAAGAGGCTTCAATAATTAATCAGTTTTAACCCTACTTTTGGCAGTTATACTGTCTAAGAATAATAATAAATATACTATTTGTGATTCTGGCATTCAAAAATTGGTATACGACATATACATTAAATAATTTAACTACACAAATTTAGAAAGTACACATTCTTAAAATTAACAAGAACAATAAATATAACCTCAATTGAAATGATATTGAAACTATTGTACGAAATCAGCTGTTTAGAAATAGTCACTTCCAGTCTAGATATATATACGACGATATATACTGTAAGGTATGCATTACGGATTCAAACGTGACGCGAAAGCAACTATTTTTTCCCCGTGTAAAACATACATCCATACCGTGCGATAAGAAGTAGTCATTTTAAAAAATAAATTTTGTTAAAATGCGTTCATGATTTCAATTAAATTTACTCAAATGGGACATTCAGGCTTTTTTTGCTCCAAAATACGCGTATAGATTTGGAACTTTGAACACAAAAAAATGTACGAATGTTTGAATATTTACGGTTACTATTACACTGCAGATCTATTGTGCTCCTTTCATTTTCCTGAGGTGCTCAGTGTCGGCGTCTTCACCAGTCCTAGTCTCTTCATAAAGTCAATGATTTAGGAGGGGATTCAAGATGAGTAACTCTTCCCTTTTAGTTAGTTCATTACTGAGGCGCTTGCAGATGCTTGCTCCGCTAATTGCTTTTCAATTTTTCTGTCTCTTTACCCTTATTACGGAAGTTGTACTCCATTAAGCCAGATCGACCCAATAAGTTCGAAAGTACGATATCTAGCAAATGCCATTCAACGGTTTTTAGAGGCCAGAATCCACAACCCTTTTCTCCCACTTTTTCCGATACCTGTTTTCATTGTAATCAGAGTTAAAATCTACTTAAATTAGCATTTCTACATAAAATTCCATTGAACACAAGAAAATGATTCTAACGACGGTCTTACGCCGTGATGGAAGCGGATTTACAAAAGTAATATTTTTTTGAAATTCTGATTTCACCGTCATAACCAGCATTAAAATCTTCACACACTGTCGTTCTAAACTTTTAAATTACATTGAAAATTTAATGTAATTTAATTAAAGTAGAGTTAAAGCAACTTAATTCGAAAAAGAACCATGACCGCCGTCAAATTAAAGTTCTTAATTTCAACAAATTTAGTAAATTCAAAACGCTAAATAACGATGTGTTTAACGCCAGTTACGGTAGTGATACCGGATTTTCAAAAATTGCTTCGACGCAAAAGTTATGAATTCGTAATGATGTAACGGCTGCCGTTTTGAAACTATTGGATGAATTTTGTTTCAAATTTTGTTTCGAATTTTGTGCCAAATTTCAATCAAACGTACTGAAATTGTAAAAGTGAGCGCGCTAACACAGGACACATACACACAAAACACACACACACCCGCACGCGCACTCACACACGCGCACGCGCGCACACACAAACACACACACACACACGCACGCGCACGATATCCATTATGTGTGTAAAACTAACAGGAAAAATTTTTAAGTAATGACGCAAGGTTCTGAACAAGGTTAGATTAACATGCAAATTGGAAGGGCCCGGGCGCTATCTCGTTAACATATAATTGAGGCAGGTCTTAGAGTTTTTCTTTAATTAGGCTCAATGTCACACTTGTAATGTGAGGTCTGTAATTATAACTAGTCAGTTAACCTAAGTACAAGTGCAAGGAAGAATAATGTTTAAACATATTCTCCGGGTCTTTAAATCAGTTATGTATTACGGGGCTGTATAGTTGGATGACTGACAAGCTGTGAAATTTTTACTTTATTGTAGAACGGACAAGTATTAAGAGAGGTTATTTGTAAATTTAATGGCAATCATGTTGCACAACTGTCTCGCTGACCTGATGGAAGTGAATTTCCAGCAATAATTTAATTATGTTTATCGCAATAAGCATTGAAATATGCGTTATTGAAAATATTTATGTATTGACGCTGATTACGATTGTTAAATATGATTTTAAATATGAGATAAGAAAGTTTCTTTTGTGCAACTAAGTCTTCAGTAGACTGGTGCCCTCGAGGTTCACTGACTAGCTCATTCTGCTAGAGGTCCTCGTGGTGCTGGAAGTAAAACACTTTTTACATCCTCATGTTAAAAGAATAACAGTCATAGATTATGTAACTTTGAGTTTCCTCTTCTTTTCTGCAAACGTGATACATTTCTCCGTGATACATCCCTATCCGTTGGTTTTTCTGATTCCTGGCTGACAGTCTTCAGTTTTAAAGTACGGTTCCTGTCAGTGCCGCCCTATAAGGTTTGTGTTTCTCTTACGCAAAACCCAGGTAGGTCTGCTTCTAGGAGCTCCTTTGATAAAGCCATTTTGTTAATTTGAGATAAGCCATCGCCTTACTGATTAGGCCTAAGGATGTTTAACCTCATATTTCACTGTTTGAGGCGGACTGAAAATTGGTTAGGTCCGCCTAGCGTCACTACAGTAAGCCACAGTCACTGCTTATGGGTTTCACGAGGTTAGATACAACCTCCTCCACATCCATCATATTTTCACTCTCTATACCTACTTTTTCCATTTCTCTTGGGTTTTCTGGACTTCAAAAGTTTGTTTTCAGCCACGTAAAACCCACAAGTAGCTAGGAAAATAAAATATACATCCGTACAGGGCAAAGCGTGTGTAAGTCAGGCTACATCAAAATAGGAGCTAGTCTAGTATCGGATTTTCAAGAACGATGCAACCGTTTGTTTGGAATTTTGGACTGCGTTCGAACTGCATTGGATATTTATGTAAAAAAAATATCTGGTTGAAGAACTGTAAAAAAACGAATTTAAACGTAACGTTTGACTACAACGAGCTTCTTAACTCAAATCAATGTACTGAATTTTAAATTGAAGACATCATGTTTCAAGAGTAAACTGAACAAACCAAAATTCTAACCTCTGACGGATTTTCTCTGCTTTTTCTGTTCACTTGCGAATACTGATACTGTACTGATTTGACTTACGATTCTTTCGAATTTCGATGCTGATCATTATGGCGAAATCAGAATTTCAAAAAAGCTAAGATAAAGAAAAATACTTTTAGAAATTCTTTTTCATAACGTCAGCGAGCCAGCTGCGTGCGACAATTATCTTTCTCACTCTAACGTTTAACAATTTTTAAAATGTTCGTTAACTTTTGGACCACTCTGTATAAGGTGAGTTAAACTGTAAACGCCAAATAGAACCGAGCCCGCCGTTGGGTTTTGTTTTTCCCTGTACAACCCACTTACAATTGCGTAATTAATATTTTCAGCCGTTAACGTTCTGTGTCGTTTAGTGTTTTAATGAAAAGTATTGTTTTTCCTTAATGGAGTGGAGTGGAGTGGTGGAAAATTAAATCTAGTTCAGGTGAACGGCGGTAATTAAACGAAACAGGCGTGTCCTTGACACTGCAGCGGGAAAACTGGGCGGAGGTGTTTGTTGGTAAATGTCTCGTGGTTTGTATATATGGATGCATGTCGCGCTTATGAGCTCGAAACATTTGCTTCCGTCAGGTTTGTAAATAGCCTATATATATATATATATATATATATATATATATATATATATATATATATATATATATATATATATATAGGTATCATTAGAAAATTTTCGCTTCTCTCTGTAACTGTCCGAGTTGCATACGTGTACTTTTTTTGTGAATTTTGTTTGTATATCGATCGCGAGGCAGTTGAGTACAACGATTATATAAAATTTGTGTGTGTGTGTGTGTGTGTGTGTGCGCGCACGTGTGTGCATGTGTGTGTGTACGTGCGCGTGCACGTGCGTGTGTTTGTGTATCTGTAGGTGTGTGCGCGCGTGTGTGTAACAGAGAGAGAGAGAGAGAGAGAGAGAGAGAGAGAGAGAGAGAGAGAGAGACAGACAGACAGACAGACAGAAAGACAGAGAGAGAGAGAGAGAGAGAGAGAGAGAGAGAGAGAGAGAGAGAGAGAGAGAGAGAGAGAGAGAGAGAGAGAGAGAGAGAGAGAGAGAGAGAGAGAGAGAGAGAGAGAGAGGGAGGAAGAAAACGATCTCTTCAAAAATCCAGATGTCAGGATCGGTTCTCATTTCAAGATCACTAGTCTCTAGGTCTTACCGTCTAGGATTGCCGTCCAATAGGTCATTTTTCCAATGGAATTTATCTAATAACCAAATTTTGTGTTGTTTATTAAGGTCCGTAACCTTATAAAGGTTACCTTATATGCTAACGCATCTGTTACTTGTAAAAAATGTAACTATAAAATTTTTTGCGAAATGGTCTTGTAACATCCCAACCAAGGACAAATGTAAACATTGACGAAAAATATGTTTATATGTAATTAAAAGATAAAATATTACGAGTGAAAGTATTTTATATTTTTATCTAGCGGGGTTTATCACTTGAAACTAAAAGTGATACAAATTCCGAAAATTCGTATTTGCAGTTTTCGCACATAAAGAGTTTATATAAAGCCGCCTTAAAAAGTGAAAATTTCAAATTTTAATGTCACTCATTCTCTAATATCGACGTGTTTGGTAAAAATTCTCGAAACAATTAGAAACATAGTTTGGATGAAATTACAATAACATACTTTTCAGAATTTTTCAGTATTGTAACTATATATATATATATATATATATATATATATATATATATATATATATATATATATATATATGGACACATGTTTTGAAAAATTCTCCAACAACTTTAGAAGGGTGTTTTTTATGCAGCTCGACCATTTTCATCGTGGTGAAATCAGCTGATCGTTACGAATTAATATAAAACTTTCTATAACTATCATTTACTGAACGATCTTTTACTATAACTACAGTAAATACTATCTAAGCTAGGTCCGCATGTTTATTTATTTAAACAAAACAAGGTATTTGTAAAGATATCTCCAAACTAATTGTATATTGAGCAAAATGTTCGCTTCTCTCTGTAACTGTCCGCGTTGCACTCGTGTACTTTTTTTGGCATGTTGTTTGCATCACGATCGCGAGGCAGTTGAGTACAACGCTTATTGTAAAGTTTTATTTGAACGTTGTACGCATCAGAAGATGTGTCGACGTTTATCTCCAGCTATAAATATAACTAGATACAGACTATGTCTTGCCGTACTGTGTTCGCGGAGACTTACCACCTGTCGCTGCTTTAATCTCATTCACAAACACGGCGGCATAATCTCTATAACCTGCGGCATAACCCCAAGTAATAAATCACATACAGAAAGCAGTGAGTGTTTCATGTGGTTCTTTGAGATGATCGTAATCTGTCTGCATATAATTCTTTCGTTTATATTGTCAGGTTGTTAAGATTGTGCGACAAAACTTATATATATTTTTTATTGAAAAAATGATTTGAAAATGCCTGGGAACCTCAAACCTTGGACAAATAGATTGTTTTACATTGGGCACCAAGGTACTTGTAGTTGAGGGTAGCGAGGAGCTGGACAGACTGGCTAGACTAGAATCTGCGTCTATAGGAAAGATGGAGTAACCTTACGCGTTGAAAACGTCTTTTGAAAAGGTACCTCCAGATTGACAGTAGGGATAAGGATCTTTGTAGATGGAAACGCAAAAAAACCATTTGGATCATTACGGGGCATTGTGGTATAAAGTAACACGGATATGAATCTACCATGGAGGAACCGTGAATAGACTACGAGGAGCGGATTAGGAGACTGCAAGTTACATAATGTGTGGTCGCGAGACTCTTTCTATAGTAAACTACAATCTTTAGCTTTTTAATGTAGTCTCTAAGCAATATGAAGCAATATGTCGTTTTGCCATTGTTGATTCACAGAACACAATTTCACCGTATCCGCGAAGACTGTATCCGCGTCCCGCTTGAGATTGCAGACCATCAGCGCTGGGTACTTGTTTTTGGTACAAATTAGCTTTTGTCATAAGCTATAGGCTAATATATTTGAACTTCCTTCTTACACATTGTACTGTTGTACTGTCAGAATAAGTCCATTAATGGTGGTGTCTGAAGTTTATTTCGAATTTTGGTTTTTATCAAATTTTTTCTGGAAAATATACATTCGCGACAGGCATTTCAGAATGGAAGAGCTAAAACGCCCAGAACAAAGACAGCAAGCTCCCTCAACTCGTCGCGAAGGTTTTTCAACTCGCTTAATGCGCCCAAAAATTCATCATGTCATTTCTTCAGCTCTTCATACTTAGTAGCAAAATGTCTTTGCTGCAATTATTGCCGATGTTCATTGATTTCCTGAAGAAGCAGAGTGTCTCCTGGGTTGAAGGTTTATCTACTTGACGATCGCTACCGGAACTCCTTTTAAAATATTCTAGCAAATTTAGCTGACCACTTATAAACCACTGTAGAAAATACAACCTTAAAACATACTGTGTTTTACGTACAGGCACAAAAAGAACAGAAAAAAACTGAAAACGGGTTACGTTTGTAAACAAAAAGGCTCACCTTAAGATATACGATAATTTAGGATGATTTGTTACGATAATTGAGATCTGAAGAGTATGCTTAAGATATAACCAGTAAAAATACGATAATTTAGGATGATTTGTAAGATAATTGAGGTCTGAAGGGTATGCTTAAGATATAACCGGTAAAAATACGATAATTTAGGATGATTTGTACGATAATTGAGGTCTGAAGTGTATGCTTAAGATATAACCGGTAAAAATACGATAATTTAGGATGATGTGTACGATAATTGAGATCTGAAGAGTATGCTACACTGATTTGAAGGTTTATAACTCAAGTACAATTATAGAATTATCCAAATTAAAAATTACGGTTCTGAAATGAATCGAAAAAGAACGAACATAAACCATGA
This sequence comes from Callitettix versicolor, assembly GCA_022606455.1. NCBI lineage: Eukaryota > Metazoa > Arthropoda > Insecta > Hemiptera > Cercopidae > Callitettix > Callitettix versicolor. The sequence continues at coordinate 28,279,913 of CM040187.1, forward strand.
CCGCAGTCGGGTTTGTTTTGTTGTATTTACACTCGAACCGTAAAGATTTTTATTTCAATTTTGGCACACTGAGTTGTGTCAAAAATCGTTATATTTAACAAAAATTCTGATCCTTTTTTGAAAACGTTACCTAACCTGAAATATAATTACCATAACCGGAGCTTACTTGAATCATTTAGTTGATGATTTCCTATCTTGATCACTGTTAGCAATCCATTCTGTTTATTTATTATCTGTGGAAGTTTTCTACAAACAATTTGTTATAGTCACTACATGAATAACGTTAATTGTTAAAAATTACTAACGAGCAGAATTAATTATTAAATACTAACTTATGTTTCGCACTTCCGGCAATTCAATTCTCGCCCACACGACAGGAAGTACTTGACAGTTGCTGTGTGACAGTTTTCATTCATTTACGCAGACAGATGATCACTATCGTCCACTTTTAATAACAGACATCTCGCGGTATGTGGGTTGGTGAACTGTCAACCAGTTCATTGTAATAGTTATATTTTGGTAATCGACTCGGCTAAAGCACCGGTCAGTCTGCTGATTCTCTGAACTGCGTTCACACAATCTCTGCATTGTGCACCTCATAGTTGTGGGTTCCAGACGCAGTTACTTCCGTTGTTTTACCCTTATCGTTAACATATCCCTCGTCCTCATTGGTCTAACTGGCATAAAGTAAGGAGAAAAAAAAATTCTTTTTAAAATTTTGATATTGATGTTAATTTTTGAACGTTGTATTTTTCAAAGTCTAGTGAACCGATATTGTTCACTTTTAAAATAGCGCAGATTTGTTAGTCATTAAAAAGTACAATAGCTGCACGCAGATGTCTCGCTCACGGTATAGAAACGAATTTCAAAAAAGTAGTAAAATTCAATTGCATAACTTCCTTTCACAAAGTCCGTACTTTTAGCTAGTTAAACTAATAAGGACGAATGATTTTCGTTAACTGAAAGGGCAACGGAAATTACTGCAGTATCGAACCTACGACCTTGATGTGCGCAAATCCAGGAACACAGAAAATTAATCGTTATCTTAAATACCTCGCACACAGGCCTTAAATATTAATAATGCTTATGATATTTAATGTATGAATGTTTTTATATTTTGCAAAATATATAATATATATATATGTATATAGGCTATATATTTCAAAATTTTGAAATATATATATATATATTTCAAGGTCCCGGATAGGTGTCTTATCATGATGACTGCTCATTTTCCGATGGAAGCTAGCTGATAAATCGAATAAAAATGCAAGCGCTAGAATGCGCTAGAAATTGTTGTAATCTCAAATTTTCGTTGGATTACTTATTATTAGAACACTTTTTGATGGATCGATAAAATTGTGTGTGTGTGTGTGTGTGTGTGTGTGTGTGTGTGTGTGTGTGTGTGTGTGTATCTTTCCTTTTGCAGTTTGATTGCGATGCTTTGTGCATGATGAAGCATATTACAAACAGAATGTACAGCTTTCAGCATTGCAGGGTACCATACTATTGTAGCTGCAGATGCGTGTGATGGTAGGGGATAGGGTAGGCTACTTAATTAAATAAAACTCAATCGCACCCCGACTGTTTGCAGTTTATTGCGTGCAACTAGCTGTTATTGTGTAGGAGTAGGTTATTTATTAAGGAGGGATAACCTACAACTGTTCAACAGTCTCCGGGTGTTGTTTTAATTGTTGGCTAAACATTAAGTCATATTCAGACAGGCTTGTTGACTTAATACACAAATTTATGACTGTATAAAGTTATAATGTCTTGATATTACAAAAGGGTCAAAGAGCAGACTGAAGCCGGGCGGCTACCAAGTAGGAGCGGAGTTCAATCTGCTTGAAGAACGCGTTTGTATCTCTTTATCGAAATATTTAGGCGCATTGTAACGGATTCTAGGAACTACACTGTTTAAAAACCGTAATCTAGGCTGCGGTAACCTAGGTAACGAGAAATAATTATAATGGAGGCGTGGTAAGCGTGGTGGGGAAAACGGAGTTGAGAATTTGAACCGAACCTAGACAGAGTAAACGTTCAGACTCTGCTGGGCTCCGCTCAGTCCGTTATGCTTTCAGATACCGCATTTACATTACAATATGTTCGGTTTTGAGTGCTTAGTCCGCTCCGTTCCGCATTTGATTTTCATTCGGCCTAAGAAAGACTATAGGCAACTTTTTGATATTTTACCATCACCTGTGTGTGTGTGTGTGTGTGTGTGTGTGTGTGTGTGTGTGTGTGTGTGTGTGTGTGTGTGTGTGTGTGTGTGTGTGTGTGTGTGTGTGTGTGTGTGTGTGTGTGTGTGTGTGTGTGTGTGTGTGTGTGTGTGTGTGTGTGTGTGTGTGTGTGTGTGTGTGTGTGCGTGTACGCGCGCGAAGTACAGCCAAATCTATAACACGCAAACACCTGAAATGTGTAACTTAGGTAGACAGAAGAAGGTCAGTCAATACTTGGAAAGCAGAATATATAATTGTTAATTAGATTTTTTTTAAATTAAATAATTATCTGAAAACTACACCTGTGCACACAATACATGCATGGTGGTAGACAGGATGCCGTAGGAGTATTCTCTTAGTAGTCTATAACAAGGGTTTCCAACTAGCGGCCCGTGACATCACTTTGCAAAAAAACAAAACAAGAAATACTTTTTTTAAATCTCAAAAAAGTTGTGATTTATATGCCCTAACTCGTTCAATTAATAAAGAATGAATAATTCTGTGAAATTCATTAAAACTCAATAAAAAAAGTCGACTTGTAGATACTTCCTGCATCTTTTGAGATCAGGAACAATGGACATTCGTTCTTTGGCAGCTGATCGACCAAAGTACGAGTACTTACACTAAATTGCACTGTTTTAATTGTTTCGGTTAGGTTTATTAAATTCCTTTTGCCTTTATCTGGGTTTACTTTTTTTCTTTTCACAATTTCATTTGTCAAATATCAATTAAAAACAAACTGACATTGTTGAGTGCGCATCTTCAAAAAGGCAATTGTTCTATGTTTAATGGTTTCTGTTTATTTTAAACTTCACTCTTTTATGCCATTATAAAATAGTATTTTAAGCGACTAAATTGATTGCTTGTTTGTTTGAAATAAAAATACATACTGTTTCGTACTGGTACCTCTGTTTTTCAATTCCTACTATTCTCTCTCTCTCTCTCTCTCTCTCTCTCTCTCTCTTTTAAAACATCTGTTTTGATAACGGATTTTGTAGTAATACATTAACATTTTTAATCAATTTTTTCTTAAAAGCAGCCTACGAATAATTATGAAAAATGTGGCCTACAAATCATGAAATAAGCTGGTTTTGTAACTACCGAGATGGCTGAAAAATTAGTAAAGAAATTTTGTATTTATATAGCTCTGTGTATTTTCTTTGAAGTCAGGATACTGTACATGAATTTACGTATTCATCAAGATGAAACTAAGCTTCGTCAGACCAAAACCAATGTAGTATTTTGTTGTTGTCGTATTCAGTTGTGTGAATCGCGTAATGAAGCCCAATTTCATTATATCTTTTTATTGAATATTAGAGTAAAGTAATTTTCTTATTCCTCATAAGCGTGCGTCACTTTCTGAACACTCTGTATGTCTCAAAATTTGATTTAAAAAGATAGATAAAAAATGTCTTGAATTGAACTAAAAATGAAAATCATTTATAATTTTTTCTCTTCTTTTTTTACTTTAATTAAGATAATTTCTTCTAAATTACGACAAATTGTAAATAGCTAGTTTTTAACAAAATAACCCCAGTCTTATTATAGCCTATCAGCTGTTCAATGAAATCAGCTGATCGTTACGAGTTAATATAAAACAACCGATAAAATATAACTACCAAAATTAAATTAACGATTTATTTCAAATACATAAATCAGTCAAATTTCTTCGTAGTTTCTGTAGTGCACCTTCACACGTGCAAGGTCCCTCGTTCGATCCCGACGGAAACAGAAATTTTTATTTATAATTAATTTAATGAGTCTTGCGACGCGCAAAATATATTGTTATACCAATATAAACTTGTTCCTCGCATCACGCATCCAGTAAAATCCAACATCAAAACTAGCCCTAAAATATGATACATATTAGAAATTGTTTTTGAAAATTCGTTGATAACATGTCAGCTGATATATTGAGTGGCTGGATTATAATTCATTTAAATGAATGTTGGAAATTTTTTTGCAATATTTTAGTATCGTATCGTATAGTCGCATAACGTAGTCATAAACTACAATACACTGTTCCGCATAGCACTAAAGAATAGATTGTTCAGCCGCTTATACAAACCAAAAGACAAAAGGTAGTTAGTATAACCTTTTCTCTAAGCGATAACGTCAAAACATATGTTGACACAAATGTTGCCGCGATCATCTGTTTGTATACTGTACACTGCCGTCTAACTCAAGGTCACCTTATCAACTCGCACTGTGGTTGTCAGTTTGTGTCAGACCAGCGTACCAGCGATTGTCTTAAAGACTTGCTGTTGACGAATTTTCGTACGGAAATCAGTTATGGCGTGGCCGTTATAGTAAAACCCAGACCCGGCGCTATGAAATGAACGCGAGCGCGATCTCAAGATCATGTTTTGAGTGATCGATCAAATTTCAATATTCTTGCAAAATTTTGAATACTTAAAATTCCATTAAAACAAACCTGACATTGGCCAAGACTATTTTTCACATTTTTTAAATACAGTTTGAATATTTAAATTATTAATACATGGAGATTTTAATTTGTACGATGGTAAAATTAGATTTCCTAAAAAAAAATCGTTAAAAAATAATTTATTGGAAAGTCGCTTTATAAATCGCGAGTTACACCTGTCTCACTGACATCATAAAAGCAAATTTCCAAAAGTAATTTTTTTAGCGTACCCTTTTTTTTGAAATTCTGATTTTACCTTCATAATCAGTATTAAAATTACTTTGAAAATGAAATATGAACGCCGATAAATTCGATTACTTAATTTCGTTGGATTTCAAAAATTCCGCAATGTTAATTTGTGCAGTTTTTAAACGTTGATTACAACGGTAAAATCAGAATAAGAAAAAATTAGGACAACAAACCTAAATTGTTTTCAAGCCAACACTGCCATTTAAATATTTGAAATAGCCTCCATTTTAAAACTGTTGAACAGATTTTGCTAGGCAATAAAATTCGATTTATATGCCAAAATTTGAATCAAAGCTGAAAGAAATTGCGAAAATTAAGAGTGCTGAAACATACACACACACAAACATTATTTTATGTATTTGGCGTTCTTCAATTGGAAATTTACATTTATATTTCATTTAGAATCCAAGGGATTGTTCGTCGCTCACGAACACACACATACGTACGTACGCTCTGTCTGTCTGTCTTCTCTCTCTCTCTCTCTCTCTCTCTCTATATATTTATGATATATATATATATATTATATATATATATATATATATATCATCTTACATATATATCATTTATGATATATATATATATATCATCTTACATATATATCATTTATGATATATATATATATATCATAAGACCCTGACACGTGACCTTGAAATGGGCGTTGATATTTAATTTAGGCCTAATATTGGTATGTGTGCGCAAGCGCGCGCGTGTGTAAGACGATATGCAAATCACGATCGGCATTAATTTAAATTCCCAGCTGGGCCTTACTATGATGTCTGCTCCATCGCTTATTTTTCAATTTGAGTTCCCTAAAAAACACCCATTATGTTCAACCACCATTTCTATATTACACACAATAATCATACATTTGAGGTTTTTACATCAGACCTAACAATAAATCGAATCAAGTTTATTTCGCACATTCTATTTAAAGAACAGAACACATTATGTGTACAAACAGCCGTATTTTCACTTGCTATTGTTTGGTTTTTTCCCGTTTAAGATTGTAAAATACAGCATTATTTATCAATGAAGTTTTTCTTGTTGTATTTCACTTCTGTATATTCTGGTAACAATTATTACCTATTGTTAGTTTACGTAAGCCTAAGCCAGCTTGTACCTATTGTGTATACTTTCTCGCGTGCTTTTATTTCTGTAATCTATCTCTTCACCCGCAAGCTTGAAATGACATCGATCCTAACTTCCTTAACTTCTTTTTGAAGAATCGTTAAAAATCTTTTACAGATTAGTAAAATCCCTTTACTGCGAATCTATTTATAACGGAAATTTCTCTAAAACCGCAAAATCTGTTGGTCCCGTCCAATTACTGTATTAAAAATATGTATTATGGCTTTACCTATTGATGTCAACAAAATCCCACAAATCTCTAAGGTGTGTGTGTGTGTGTGTGTGTGTGTGTGTGTGTGTGTGTGTGTGTGTGTGTGTGTGTGTGTGTGTGTGTGTGTGTGTGTGTGTGTGTGTGTGTGCGTGTGTCTATACGCGGGCATTAGCATTCTCACGTTCCCATTTTTAAACCGATTTTATTCAAACTTACTTGGTATAAATATAGATTTTTTGTAATAACTTAGACAAGTTCGTTAGCCGGGAAATTCTGTTCAACAGTTACAAAAACAATTTCAATTTTATAAAATGATTACAACTTTTTTTTATAAATTTAATTTTACAACCGTAATCAACGTTAAATTCAACAAATTTTAGCATTTTGAATGTTTTAAATCCGTTTAAATTAAGAAAAATTGTTTGTGGATGGTCAGGGTTCATTTTTAAAAATGTTATTTTAATTTGAAAGTTTAAATGGTAGTGAATGCAGATTTTAATGGTGATTATTATTATAAAATCAGATGAAAAAAACGGTTGCGTAGGGACATTATTGTGAACTTCAGCAACGTGTTTTAGAAGTAATTTCACTTTGCTGTAGATACGTGAAATGTCGGGGATGACTTGTGCAAGGCAGAACAGATTGGAGTGCAGGCTAAACACTCGACTCCTCTCGCTCATTTACATAAATTTGTTTCACTATCCTGTCATTTAATCTCCATGTCCTTGTTCTAACCTCAACCGCTTTTGCTTGCGTTTGACGGTTTTGTTAAATTGTCTGGACACTATTTATTGCGAGATTATTAGCTTTAATAAAATCAGCTAGCTTCTGTTGTTAGTATTTATTGAATATACGTATTGTTTTTTTTAATTTAGTGTTATAATCTTAATGTATTCGTTTATAATAATTATTATGAATTGTTACGGTGTATTTACAGATTTTACCTATAAAGGAGAAGGGAGCCCTTTATCAAAAATTGACGCATAACCTTAAAGGTTACTTTAAATATGTCTAACAGTTGACGTTTAAATTCATCTGTTTATATATTCGAATTATTAACGTATAAGTTCAACGTTTCGTCTATACCTTTTTAAAGATTGACACATCAGTACAATTGCATGTTTATAAATTCTAAAGGCTGACATACAAGTTCAAAACATATAAGATTCGTCGTGTAAATTTATAATATTAACGTATAAAATATTTGTTTAAGCCTATATATTCTAAAAATGATTTATAATATCAATTGTTTGTTTAGTTATTTCAAAGATGGTCGTAAAATTTAACTGTTTATTTATATATTCTAATGATTGACTTATGAGTTCAACGGTTTGATTAGATATTCTGATGATCGTAGTAAAAGTTCAACGGTTTGATTAGATATTCTAAAGATTGTCGTGTAAGTTTAACAGATCGTTTAGATATTGTAAAGATTGCAATGTAAGTTTAACGGTTTGTTTAAATATTCTAAAGATTGTCATGTAACTTTAACAGATCGTTTAGATATCCTAAAGATTGTCGTGTAAGTTTAACGGTTTGTTTAGATATTCTAAAGATTGTCGTGTAAGTTTAACGGTTTGTTTAAATATTGTAAATATTGTAGTGTAAGTTTAACGGTTTTTTTAAATATTCTAAAAATTGTAGTGTAAGTACAACGGTTTGTTTAAATATTCTAAAGACTGTAGTGTAAGTACTACGGTTTGTTTATATATTCTAAAGATTGTAGTGTAAGTTTAACAGATCGTTTAGATATTGTAAAGATTGCAGTGTAAGTTTAACGGTTTGTTTAAATATTCTAAAGATTGTCGTGTAACTTTAACAGATCGTTTAGATATCCTAAAGATTGTCGTGTAAGTTTAACGGTTTGTTTAGATATTCTAAAGATTGTCGTTTAAGTTTAACGGTTTGTTTAGATATTGTAAATATTGTAGTGTAAGTTTAACGGTTTTTTTTAATATTCTAAAAATTGTAGTGTAAGTACAACGGTTTGTTTAAATATTCTAAAGACTGTAGTGTAAGTACTACGGTTTGTTTGGATATTCTAAAGATTGTAGTGTAAGTTTAACAGATCGTTTAGATATTGTAAAGATTGTCGTGTAAGTTTAACGGTTTGTTTAGATATTGTAAATATTGTAGTGTAAGTTTAACGGTTTTTTTAAATATTCTAAAAATTGTAGTGTAAGTACAACGGTTTGTTTAAATATTCTAAAGATTGTCGTGTAAGTTTAACGGTTTGTTTAGATATTGTAAATATTGTAGTGTAAGTTTAACGGTTTTTTTAAATATTCTAAAGACTGTATTGTAAGTACTACGGTTTGTTTATATATTCTAAAGATTGTAGTGTAAGTTTAACAGATCGTTTAGATATTGTAAAGATTGCAGTGTAAGTTTAACGGTTTGTTTAAATATTCTAAAGATTGTCGTGTAAGTTTAACGGTTTGTTTAGATATTCTAAAGATTGTAGTGTAAGTTCAACAGTCTGTTTAAATATTCTAAATATTTTAGTATTGATTCAACTCTTTGATTAGATATTATAAAGACCGTGTATGTTGAGCAGTTTGTTTAGTTAAGTGTAAAGATTGACAGCGGTCAGGTTTTACAATTTTTTCTTATTTATTTCTGAACTGTTAATTTCAAAATAACGCTGATTTTCCAATTATTAACATGTTTTGAACCGCATTTCGGTGTGATATATCGACCTATTGCTTTATATGGTATTTTTGTAGAACCGCATTTCGGTGTGATATATCGACCTATTGCTTTATATGGTATTTTTGTAGAACCGCATTTCGGTGTGATATATCGACCTATTGCTTTATATGGTATTTTTGTAGAACCGCATTTCGGTGTGATATATCGACCTATTGCTTTATATGTTATTTTTGTAGAACCGCATTTCGGTGTGATATATCGACCTATTGCTTTATATGTTATTTTTGTAGAACCGCATTTCGGTGTGATATATCGACCTATTGCTTTATATGTTATTTTTGTAATTACGACATCTACCACATGTTCTAAAAAATTTGAAAATTGTTTCCTAAATTTGTGCAAAACAATTTTGTAAAATTTTATACAAGTCGGGCATATAGTTTAATATCTATCAGTGTCTAAGAACAGATAGAAAAAAACCGTGATTATTTTACTCACGGTGACCGAAAACGTATAGAAGCAAAAAAAGTCTAAATTTTAGTTATTTCGCAATCACCGTAGTTTATTCTTTGTAAAGTAAGTTAGTAAGGACGTTAAAACAACGGCGTAAAGTTTATAGTGATATTAAAACCGAAAGAACAATAAATGTTATTGTACTGCGTATTATCCGTAGTAAGTGATAGTTTGCGCTATCGTTATTCAATTTATTGCGTTTCAGATGTTTATGTAGTTGTTTGTAACGTGTAACGCGCGCAAGTATGAAGAATATATATCGATAAACACTCAGATAGGTTGTTTTCGAAGGAAATTAACTTCTTAGTGGAATAACAGAATAATTAATTGTACAAACAAACGTATACGTTAAGTTTAGAATCAGCCGACATTACACAAATTTGAACAAAATCGGTTTATCAGTTTTTAAACGCTTACAAAAACCTTAAACTACTCTTATGTTCTCTAAATATCATTAAAATTACTGGATAGTTCTCGTTCATTTTCATCGTTAAACGTTTTGAATATTGTTTACGAAAATCTTATCTTTTAATCGTATTTTTCTGAACGTCTATACTTTATGCCAGTTAAACTAATGCGGACAAGGGATGAGTGTTAACATTAAGGGAAAAGCATCGGGACTAACTGCAGCTAGAACTAAGACGCAGCGCACTGACCGGTGCTTTAGTCACATCGACCACCGAGTCCCTCGTATGAGAAAATCGGATATCCTTCAATATCCGATTAGAATTATAAACTGGTTGTTAAAAATCGTGTAGTATTTGTTGATTTCGCTATTGGTGAACGAGTACGTCAGTAAAATTGAAATGCCCTTTCCTGTATGTATCTAAATTTTTATAAAAATAATTAAATCATAATAATGTCATAATAATAATTAAATTAAAATAGTGACTGTAATAATTAAATCATATACAGTCAGGCATGCCAAAAGACGTAGTCACTTCTGTCGGCCAGTCCCGTACTGCCTAAGTTTTTTTATGCCGAATCACAGATAAAACATAAAGTGCTTCGTTTTATTTATATCGTTAGTGCTAAAACATAAAGTCATACATTTTTTACGAGCCATCAAATACTAATTTATTGGTCAGGACCGACGTTCATTTCAAGGTCAGGGCGTTACCGTAATGAAATCTTTAATTGCTCATCTTCGTATAAATAGAGGTTTGGGAAATTTTTTTTTTATCCATCGGACAAACTTTTTGAATTTTTACGAAAAAATAATAACTTTGTAAATTATTGCAGATTCTAAGTCAAAGTTTTTATTCACATTTTTTAAGCTAAGCTTTTCCTGTATACCAACATCCAAAAATTTATTTTTTGTAAATTTTCAAAATGTAGGCAGTTAAAAATTTTTGATGGTAAGTTATAGGTAGTAAACGATTTTATATGTATGCAAATAGAAACTGTGAATTCAAGAAATCCGTTTGTATAGTCTCAATAAATATGTTTATGGAGCCTTATTGTAAAATTTTACAAATTTTTTAATCTAAAAGCCTGGTTGTTGCCCGTACGTTACCATTGATCAGGTCGACTTGTTACCGTTGTACTAGACGCGGTAAGGTTACGATATTAAGGCTAACTGTAAAGTGTGGTTTATTTCCTTGCGGTGATTAGAGGCCTAACCTTATCTGGCCGGTTAATCAGCTGATCTATATTTAAAACTAGTACAGTTCTTTTAGGAAATAGGTTACCGTATAATAAGTAGCTAATATATAATATATCGTTTCAGCAAGTTATTAGTGATTTTCCATTGGATAATCGAGCACCGATCACTTGTACAGAGATCGTTAAAACACACACACACACGCGCGCGCGCGCAAATAAATAAGAATATTTGTTTCCTTCTTAAGCCCTTCAACTACTCCTATATATTTTTGTCCTCAACCAATATGCACTCCCTGGTTTCTGCCAAACTTAATTTTGTTTATATATATATATATATAAATTTAACAACTTTGGAAAACGATATTAAGTTTACATATCACATAAGTTTGGTGTACGCTTTTTACCGACTTTCCATTGAAAAATGAGCTATTTCAGCTGCCATCATGGTAAGATCCAGACCCGGGATCTCAAAATAAACACCGATCCTCTTTCACTCTCACACACTCTCCTCTCTCTCTCTCTCTCTCTCTCTCTCTCTCTCTCTCTCTCTCTCTCTCTCTCTCTCTCTCTTGCTGTGTGTGTGTGTGTGTGTGTGTGTGTGTGTGTGTGTGTGTGTGTCTGTGTGTGCACGCGCGCGCACGTGTGCGTGCGTGTATTTTTGTGTTATGTTTGTGTGTGTTAAATTGAAGTGTGTGGAGTTTTCTCACATTTGCAAATTTGGTTCGATTCGATTCTAACTTGGTACGATTCGATTGCCTTAATTGCCTAAGGATGTTCGTTGATCAGTAAACCTGTTTCAAAATAGCGGGAACTCGGAATTAAAATAAATATATAACTTTCATGAAAATCTGATATCATCAAAGTAATTAAGTTAAATGCTGGGTAAATTAGAAATTAAAATTTTCAAAATTCATTGTTATTAAAAAAAAATTAAAAATTAACATGACGGTGGTCAGGGCTCGTTTTTGTATTGTCAAAATAATTTAAAAGTTTGAAATGTTAATTTGGGGGGATTTCAATGGTGATTATGATAGTGAGCACTAGGTTTTCAAATAATTGTAAAGCAAAAATAATGTTATTAATCCGCTTCTATAAGCGAGACATTATCGTAAAAACGTACCGAGATTGCTTATAATTATTCCGAGTGATGCGTGACTGAATCCATTAACCGCTCTGGGTCCAAGCTACTTTTAAATTTTGTCCACTGACTGTAAAGAACCCTAGACGCCATCAAATAACAAACAGGTTCTATATGAGGTCGTGTACACAACCTTTCGATTAGTTTTTGTTGGCGCTTTTAGTGTCGACTAGGTTTTTTGGTTTATTTCTCTGATACTTAAGGCACAAGGAGAACTGGGCGCATGAGGTCAGGCCGTGGGCATCACCTGATCACCTACTGTACGTTTTTCTTAATGAAACGTGTTGATTTGAAATTGCTAGAGTTTTGTTTTGTGGTTAGGCTGTTAATGATTTAACTGAATAAATATTAGTGATTTTTTATTGAAACATAAGCTACCTAGGGGCCCGTGCGAAATTTCGCACTATGGAAGTTTTAAGTAAACACAGCCTTTTCAATAAGAGTAGTCGTTGGGGTGAGGGCGGTAGTTGAAAGGAAGGGAAACATGTTTAAAAAAGAAATCGAAAAGCGAACGGTTTGAAATAATAATCACACATTTATGAGCCATTGTAGTATATACATTTCAATACAGATAAATTGTTTATCTTAATAGCAATTTTTACAGGGCATTACAATACTTCGTAAACGATATTTGATGTAAGAATGTAATCTTCTTGTATTTCATTTTCTTTAATGAACACAAACATGTTAGTTGATTTAGTTATCCTTTAAAAGGCTACATTCAATTGTCCGTGAGTTGGTAAATGCAATTCTGCTCTTTGAAGTGTTTGTCCCTGCGACTTGTTCTGTATTTTGACAATTTAATTTTACTTCATATTTTATGATGTCCGTATTAACAATAGATAAATACACAATGGAAGGAGAAATCACAAATATATTTCTGTAAAAACAGTGTCAATATATGTGTTTGGAATTCGAAATGGTTGACTGTCCTATAACCTATAAGTTTAATGACTTTTAAGTAAATATTGAAATTGTTATAAGCACGTTATGCAAGAATGTGCCATTTGTAATAGGATAGTCTGTACGTGTTTGATAAGTTAGCTTCGTAATATATACAAAATATTGTCTGATTTGTGACGTCGCACGTGCGCATCCATGATGTCGTATTGCCTATGACTGTTAACAGTGTCTTTTATGTTAAAATTTTCCACAAGTAGTAAGTCTTAGCGCAAAATCGTTTTTTTTTTGCTATGTCAGAAGCCGGTTTAAAAATCTTTCTAAAGATACCTCATTTATGCCTGTACGAATAATGTGTGCTGAGAAAAACGGAAGTTGACTCGAGAAATAATGTCATCATTAGATGATATAATGATATGATTTTTATGCCGATCGTCGAGTTGTAAGACCTTTTTCGCTTGTTCAACTAGGCTGTTAAACTAGATCCATGCAACCAATTTAAATGTAATTAATTAAAATTATTCTCGATGATGAACAAAATTCGAATCAATTCACTGAAAGCTAACCAGTGATTCGGGATGTAGTTAATCCGTTTTCAGTATACGATATATATTGGAATTCGTGTATAAGAGAACGTCTTTGTAAAGGATGCAAAGTTCGTATACACTGATGTTCAAATTGCACGTACTATCGACTTGATTGTACGATTTGTCTGTTCTGATATATCGATACTCGTAATAGTACAGTCCTCACAATGGCAGTCCATTAACAGTGCAATATGTTGTGATTAAAGTGTTATCGAAGGACGGAGATAATAGTCAGCTCGACAATGCTGGCGGTCCAACTAATCTCAGCTTGATATCGGTTTGGTAAACTATCAGCTGATCTAGGTCATTCTGCGTTTGTTTGTGTGTTATAAACATTGGATTATTGTACACTTGGATTTATAAACCTGAGAGGTTTAATAAATAAACTGTCAATTAATCTAGGTCATTATGTGTTTATTTTTGTGAGTTATAAACCTTATTGCACACCTGGAGTTATAAACCTAAGAGGCTTAATAAACTATCAACTGGCAATCATTCTGAGTTTGTTTGTGTGAGTTGTAAACATTGGCTTATTATATACTTGGAGTTATAAACCTAAAAGGTTTAATGAACTGTCAACAGATCCTGGTCATTCTAAGTTTGTTTGTGCGAGTTATAAACCTTGGCTTATTGTATACCTGGAGTTATACCTGAGAGTTTTAATTAACTGCCAACTGATCTAGGTCATTTTGAGTTTGTTTGTGTGGCTTATAAACCCTGGCTAATTGCACATCTGGAGTTATAAACCTGAGAGGTTTAATAAACTCTCACCTGATCTAGGTCATTTGTGTTTGTTTGTGTGAGTTATAAACTTTGGCTTATTATACCTGGAGTTATAAACCTGAGAGGTTTAATAAACTGTCAACTGATCTAGGTCATTTGGTTTTTGTCTGTGTGAGTTATAAATCTTGGTTGTTGGTCCTAACACGGTGATGCGTGATCTTTAATGTATATTATGATTGCGGGCAAAGCCGTGACGGATAACAGCTAATCATATTATATTTCTGATAATTTGTTTTTGTTTATTTGTTTGTTATTCAATCACACTTTAACTACTGGACCAAATGAGATTAAATTTGGTGTGAACACGTTTTAGGTATCTGAGATAAACACAATACTATTCCAGTTTAATTGTATAATAATGACTTTTTAATAATACTGTATTTTATTAAAATATGACAGGACCCTGTTTTATAGTATCGAGTAGCAAAAATTTATTTGTCTTGGCCGAAAACCTTAAATCGTATAATATTATATAGGCCTGTAGAAATTTATTAAAATGAAATGACCTATTCTGATTTTGAAAATCGACTATAAATTTTATTGCTTACATTATAATTGCAGGCAAAGCCGCAACGGGTAACAGCTAATTAGCCTATAAATTTGGGCTTATTTAAAGCTTGGTAAACTGTCAACTGAGCTAGGTGATTGTGTAATGTAATTATACAGCTGGGTTTACATAAAGTTCTGAAAGAGTTTCTTTAAATAAATGTAAGAGGTTACGTAATGTTTTAGCATCACTTATAATTGCATTTCCTTCGAGTCAAACAGGGCTCGCCGTGTCAGACGAATTGTGACGCTAGACAGACGGGAGACGCCAGTCGCATTAGCCGTCAGGATCAGGGTTGGGGTTAGACGCTTCTTCACCGATTTCACTTTACCAAACTTTGCGCATTAAGTTTTAAGTTTTATCTGATGTACAGTACTTTCTCCGCTTATATAGTTAAAAAAACATTTGATATAAGGGCTCAGACGATATACGTTTATGAGTTGAGTTTTATAAAGGAAAGTACTTCCAAAATGTTTCGGACATAGGCCTACTTTATCTCAGTTTAGCGAAGACAGAAATCATAGATGAAAATGCCATTAGAATACGTTACTAATTGTTATCACATGATTCGTTTGTTGATTTTTGGTTTTCATCAAACTAACAGTTGGGATTTTGCATTCCATAAGTAGCCTATGTTTTTAATTACTGTAATTACCTGGCCACCATTCCGTGACAGCGCTGTGATTTCCGCATAACATTTTCCGCCTATTTAACCGGTGACCGTAATATTAGCGAAAATGTTACTATATTAGCCTTATTGAAAATTATATGCTTTTCCTCCATGAAGCGGTCAAAATTATGGATAGGTCCTGCCGTTCAGCCAGTATTACAGGAAGTAACCAGCAAGTACGCTCTCATCGTTAAATCAGAGGCCGTCATCTTGAAACGGAAGTAAACGGGAAAAAATCTTACTCACAAGTCGTTCGGCTGTATACAAGGTATCTTTGTACCAAATTTAAAAACAATCGGTCGATGCGTTTGGCAAAAACTATGTAAATTCTTTATCGTAAAACAGAGGCAGTAGTCTTTAAATTTAATAGAATGGGGAAAAAATCATACATATAAGTTATTTAGACTTTAAACTAGGTACCTTTTTGTAATATTTTTAAACAATCGGTCAATAAGTTTACCAAAAATTGCGTACACTGTCATTGTAAATCAGAGGCTGCCATCTTGAAACGAAAGTGAGTGAGGAACAATATTACACATCTCGGGCTTACAAATGGTACTTTTTTAATAAGATTTCAAAATAATCGATCAGTGCGTCCTCATCTTAAAACGGAAGAGAATGGGATTATTACTCCTACGACGTTCGGGCTTTTGCACGAAGTACCTTCCTATAAAATATCAAAACAAACGGTCAGTGGGTTTGGCCAAAACTGTGTACACTCGTCATCGTAACTCAGAAGCCGCCATCTTGAAACGGAAGTAAATGGGATACAGTTTTACTTATTTCGGACTTACACAAGGTAATTTTTTATAAAATTCACAATAATCGGTCAATTCAACGACGTACATTTTTTACAGTAAATCAGAATGAAACGAATGTAAATGGAGAAAATGTTACACATTCCTAATTTGGGCTTTTCATTAGGTACCTTTGTAACAAATTTCATAACAATCGGTCTATGTGTTTGGCCAAAACTGCGTAAAATCTATATTGTAAATCAGACGCTGCCACCTTGAAACGGAGGTGAATGGGAAACAACATACGTAATTCGGGCTATGCACAAAGTACCTACGTATAAAATTTCAAAATAATCAGTCAATGCGTTTGGTCACAACTGCGTCACAAACCCAAAGTCCGAACGGTCGAATTGAAACAGAGCCTTCGCTTTATTCAGTCAATTATGCGATTTTCTAAAGGTAATGTAGGCGTTATCTTAAAAAAAAAATCAATAACACAGAAAAAAGGTAACATTGTAAGGTAATATAAGCGAGAACTGTGTTAAATGAAGTATTTATCTGTAATAAAATGGTTTAGATAAGCTTGACTGATTGCAATAACACATATGGCTTATTATGTCCAACAAATGTTACAATAACTTTGTGAACACTTAAACATTATCTACTGCAGAATTTGTTAAAAGTTGGTTTTTAAGTTGGTATGCCTGCTTCATAGTCTGTTGAATTTAAAAACCACAGAGCATACTGGTATAATGTTTACATCATTACAGACTAAATGATTACTATGAAATGTGGTATTTAAACTGTTTATAAAAACAGTGATTCGTTTATAAAAAAAATGAAAAATGAAATTTGATTGATTGTATTATAGTTTTGAATCACCATGTAGATAGAAGAAGATATGAGAAATTTTTTAATTGTTGCAATTGATTGAAAGTTATTATTTTTAAACGTCTCTCTGTCATGCCAGTTAACGAATTAAGGATGGATATAACAACGGGGCACGCTTACTGGATTCGCACCTTCTTACAAGTTCGAGGATTAACCAAATACTATTTCTTCGTTTCACTCAGTACCTAAGTAATGTTTTATATTTCATATTTTTTTAGAGCTGTTATTAATCCTGAAACGCAAACCTCAGCTTTCTGCCCTGATTGAAGTTAACCGCGTTTGCAGTAGACACAGACGAGATTAATGGCCGCCAAAGTTTAGCCATTTATCTGGAATTAAATGGATACGATAAGATTGATTGATTGCGCAAACGTATCGCGTAGATCAAGAAAAGGATTTTTAGCAAATTTATATTGGAAGATGGCGAAAAGTCATCATGATACGTCTTAGGTCCAGGACCTTGAAATGAACCCCTCCAGATCACTTTTGGAGGGGTTTGTTAAGAATTTAAAGTACATTTTGGTATGATTTGTATGACATTTCGTTTACTATTTAACTAGAATTTTTCTTTCAGTATCTCCAAAGTCAACTATGCTTTACGATTGTATAAAAATAGTAAGGATACATGAAGCTGTTGATATTTTTGTATAATACTAATGTATATTTCTGTGTGTGTGTGTGTGTGTTGTGTGTGTGTGTGTGTTTGCGATGCCAAAAAACGGTGAAAAATATTGTATGGGCTACCTGGGGTCTACCGTCGCTCCCCAGAGTGTGGGACTCAATTTCAAAATCAAGTTAAGTTCAAATTATTGTTACCCACTAAAACCACCACAAGCATTCCTCGTTTGAAAATCAACCCACGGAACCGCCTGCCATTACTTCGCAGGGAGGTGAACTGGCTATCCACCTATCCGCCTACAGCTTTGGTTCTTCTTTCTTGATCTTCAGTGCTCAGCCTCTTCATGACCACTGTGACGAATCCTGCAGTGACCCTCCAGTTAGCCTCTGAAGTAATCATTGTCTCAACCAGAATCCCCAGTGTAACGCTGCCTCGCAGATATGTTTGCATGTTCGTCCTGTCCTCGTCATATCTGTGAAAGCGGAAAAACACGTGCTCCATTGCTGGAAGACAGAGGGGATAAGTCGAGTCTGTTTCCAGCCGGAAGCGGAACAGGTAAGCTCTGAAGCAACCGTACCCAGTTGGGACCTCTGTTAGGCAGAAGTCTACATTTCCTTGCTTTCTGGTGCACCAATACTAGATGTATCTAATGAGTTGGTGCGTTCGCGGGCACTGTGGTTTGCGGAGAAATAAGTGAACAGACAGAGCGACTGGGTTGGCTGTTGGTTTGAGCCCGATTCCATTGAGAAGTATATCGCCGAGTACCACTGTTGCTCTTTGTAACATAACTCTACAAGCAAAATAAATCGAGCAATGGGATAACGGAAGAAGCGGTCGTCATCTTCATTCAGTACAAAAAGCCTCGAACATCACAACAGTCTACAAAAGAATTCCTCGATCAACTTTCACATTTTCATCTAGAGCAAGAAACGGACATATTGTAACTCGGGCATACCTTTTCCGTTTTGGACTGAGTAAATGGCCAATCTGTTTGGCTTATCAAGAGTTAGAGGAGACCCTTCAACCCTTCCAGACCCTTCTGCAGAGTTCTGGTCCAGGACGCGCTGCCAAAGGTACGTCAAAAACCAAACTGTAACAGGAATGCACCACGAGCAACGTCTTTTACAGACAGATCAGCCTTGTTTATGAGAGATACCTTGTGGTTGTTATCAGCTGATATTAAATACACGCGTTTCCCGCAGGATGGTGCAGACTAGCTGCACCAATTGAGAGGATTTAGACGTCCTTCGCGGTATCCGATACCACACACAATTCTAACACACACACTTACAATACTACACTTACGACTTTAACACTTTACACTCACACTTACATTTAGGGAGGCGATAATAGCCTCAATGTGCTTTTCGCCTTAAAATAAAAAAAATAAAAAAATACACGCACAAGAAGTAATAAAACCGATGTTTTGTGCGTGAGTAGTACCACTTTGGCCACAACAAGGTCACGCGCATAGCTGAACTTCGTCAACTGTAATACGTGCCTTCTTATAACACGTATGGTCCATTGCGTGCTATAGATTCATGGATAGTACAATGAATCGACTGAACAGGCTAAGTTTTGTCAAAACGTTGTATGTAACGACAGACGTAAGAACAATTAACTACTTTTACTGTACTGTGCACACGGTTTTATTGTCTTCGTGCATTTACTTTTTAAGTTGCATCTCGTGTCAGCACTCACCGGTCTCGCATCCACACTAAAACGCTCGTATAAATATTTACGTCAAGTGATAATTTCTTAAGTAACTCAAAAAAAAACGTTAACAATATTACCTAACAAAGACGTGGAGCTGAAATTGTTTAATGATGAGATGTTAACAATTCTTCTTACTTTCAATTATTTCCCCCCAAATCTAACGAGGTGCAGGAGAATCGGTCACAAACTATGGCTTTTATTTTTAGGATTAAATTTAAAAATTTATATGATTTCAAATTCTCTACAATGACTTGAATTATCTATCTTCTTATATGACAAAAATCTGATGATCACATTTTAAGAATTATTACATTTGTTATATACTGTTTTACATTGTTACCAATAGGAACATCCATACGAAGCTAGGGAAATGAAGTCCCTATGCATGCTGAGTAAGGCTAAAGTACAATGAGCGGTGCCAGATATCACAAAGCTGTTTGATGCACCATTAGGCCGGTGTTGTTCGCTTCGTTAGCACTGGACGCTTTACACTTTTAGCACCACCCAAACTGTGATAGTTGTGTGTGTGTGTGTGTGTGTGTGTGTGTGTGTGTGTGTGTGTGTGTGTGTGTGTGTGTGTGTGTGTGTGTGTGTGTGTGTGTGTATGTGTGTGTTATCACGCTCAATTTCGTAATTCGGGTCCAATTTAGTATAAACTTGTCGCAAAAATCGATTATACTAATAACAATAATTTTTTTAATGATAATGGCTATGAACTTGAAGTATTTTTTGTTCGTTTTTATTGAGTAGTATTCGTCTATTTGGTTCACTTAGGTAAGTTTTTTTTTATTGTGTGAAATGAAGTACGATATTAATTTTTTCTTGTTTCCGAATTCTTAAACATGTCCATCTGTAATTTGGAAACAAAAACAAACAACATATATCAGTACGGAAAGGTTGCTCCTGACTCTCCCAAATAGTGGACTATTAACCCATTTGAAACCAAGCATAGCATAACCTATCTAGTCGTGTTTATAACTTGTTAAAGTTAGCTGTATTCAAGAATAGTTTAACGATTGCAATGCCTTCTGAATACTGTGCACATTACTCGAACATACACGTCAGTCATTCAAGGACGTAATATTTGCGCTTTATATTGTATTTAACAATAATATCAGCTGCTTTGATTACTAAACAACTCCTGCGTTACCTCAGTACCAGCACGTGTTGCCAGGCTTCGCTACTAGTCAGTCGCTGAACTGTTCCACTGTTGCCGGTTTGGTTTTATTTTTATAGTTAGGCCAATAGAAGACAACAGCACGCAGCTGTCTCGCCAACGTGATGAAAGCCAATTTCTATCATTATTTTTCATTTAAATGTCACAATAATTATAAAACATTATTTCACCGTCCAAATCGGCATGAAAATCTACACGAATTGAAATTTAAAAATTACAAAGTTGAAAAATGAAACCTGAGAACTATGAAATTCTTAATTCTAATAGATTTTGAAATTTTTATATTTCGATTTAAGCAGATTTAATGTTAATTGCAATAGTGAAATCAAGTTTTCAAAAAAGGGTAAATAAAATAATTATGAATTTTCTAACATTAAAAAATGACAGATGTTTCGAAACTTTTCAAAGGATTTGCATGGTGACGAACTCGTCTAAGCTATAAACAAAATCGATTTCTATGCCAAGTTTGAATAAAATCGAAGCGAAATTTTGAACGTGAGAAAGTTAACACACAAGCGCAAACGCGTGCATATTATATAAATATATAAAATTTTAACGGCTTCTCAAATGTATAGGTCAAGATCGGTGCTCAATTACCTCCTGGGTCTGGGTCTTATCATGATGGCCGCTCCAATCATTACGTTTCGTATTATTTTAATTCCCGTTTCGTACGATGAAATTGAAATTGTTTATCGTATAGACGTACAGTAATATTCGTTTACGTCTAAACAAACATAATTTAAAGAACAAACAAAATTAATGTTTTAACTTTATTTGTTTTCTTTGTAAATCAAAGAGATTAAACGGTCGCTAGAGCAGAGCCGAATGTATGGGAGGTGAGACGAGTTTAGCCGAACGTTAACGACGTTCTCCGAACACTAACTGTGATCGTTGTCGTCCACAAATAATTCATTTATAGTACTAAAGGGTTTTATTAAGTTTATTGTAGGATGAACATTTTACGTGTTCATTAATTTGTAGCGCAGGTAATACAATAATCGCAGGTAATACAATATTATATATTACATTAATTCTCTCATCACGAGTCTGAAAGGAATGCCGGGGTTATCGGAGGAATTTCTATAAAGCAAAGTAGCTGTTGGCTCCTCAATTTCCCCTTTATGATTCCGTTTCGGTATGTTTATCAATTACTTTATTCATCCTTATTATGTGTGTACAATACCCGTACACCATTCGGATGATATGAATTTATACTGCATTAATAATTTCTGCTTTCTGTAATAATTATTCTAGCATATTTTTTGGTAAGACCTCAACGCGTAATAGCAACATGTACACATTTACTGCAAAAATTTGAAACCACCTTTCAACCCCTTTCTTGAAGAAATCAGTATGACGGCTCACCTTAAGAAGCCCTTAAAGTTTAATTGTTAAGGTCTGGATTTCGTTAAATTTTGGTTCGGAAACAGTATGTACAGGGAAACGTTTCGAGGCATTCGACACAAGTCGCAATATGATCTGCGGTAGGCCTAAGTGTGACAGTTTTGAATGCTATAACAACGCGACAAGCAAGAACTTGTGACGTGTACAAAACAGCGTGTTTCATAAATCAAACAAAACTGTTAATGTGAAAGCTAACATACACAGTGGCGTCAAATGTTTGTATTAAAAATATGTCAAGCGCCATGTTCCCGTTGCTACTGCGTAATATATATATATATATATATATATATATATATATATATATATATATATGTGTGTGTGTGTGTGTGTGTGTGTGTGTGTGTGTGTGTGTGTGTGTGTGTGTAAAATAATATTTAAATTTATTTATTCTCTCTCTCTCTCTCTCTTTTATCTCTTCCCTTTCTTTTCTTCCTTCATCTCTCCCACCACTTCTTCCCTTTCGCCTCTCTCTTTATCTTTCCCTCCTTAGAACTTTCTATCTTCGTCTTCGTCTCTTTCCGTTCCCCAATATATTTCTCTCTCTCTCTCTCTCTCTCTCTCTTTCTCTGTTTCTCAACGATTAAGCTGAAGATAAGACCTGATGATCCTAATTTCACCTCAATGTCAATCAATCAAAGAACGTTTTCCCCTCTCTCTCTTTCTGTCCTCCTTCTTTATTTCTCTCTCCCCTTTCTTATCTTCCTTCATCTCTCCCTCCCCTTCTTCACTTCCTCCTCTCCTTTATCTTTCTCTGCCTTCTCATTTATTTTCCTTCCCCAATCTGCTCTTCTATCTTTTTCTTTCTTTCTTTGTCCTTCAAAGACTAAATTGAAGAGGTGACCTAACTTCATCTAAATTAATGGCTATGGGTCAAAGAATCTCTATCTCATCCCTTTCCCCCCCTCTTTCTTTATTTCTCTCTCTACCCTTTCTTCTCTTCCTTCATCTTTTCGTTCAATTCTTCCCTTCCTCCTCCTCCTTCTTCTTCTTTCTGCTTTGAGTTTTCTATCTCCACCTTCTTCTCTCTCCTTCTCCAATCTGCTCTTCTCTCTCCCCACAACCTCCCATATCTCTATATCATTCTTCCTCTCACTCTTTATCTTTTGTCATCCCTCATTATTCGTTTTTCCTCTTCCCCCTCTCTCTCTCATTCCATCCCTTTTCGGGTCTCTCACTACTACTCACTCTATCTTCCTTCTTTAATCTATCTTCCTTTCTCTGTTTCACCCTCATTCGTTCAATTTCTGTCAACAAAATTTTATACAAATCTAGTTATGGTTTACAGTCAAAATGGGTTTATGTATGTATGACTATTAATCAAACCGAGAACCTTACATTAGACTTTATTAAAATTTTAATTGTATTAAATAATACTGAAAGTTTTAATTTTAAAGTGGAAAAGAGTCACGGCATGCAGCTGTCTTACTGACGTGATAAGAGCCAGTTTTGTAAAATACTTTTTTGTCTTGCCCTTGTCGAAAACCTGATTTCATAGTCATTTTCAGCTTTGAAATCTACATATAATAACGTTTTCAAATTTCAAATTATATTACATCGAAAATTTAAAAGTGAATCCTGACCGACGAAAAATTCATTTTCTTAATTTCAATCGGTTTTGGTGAGATACGATTTTCGATAAAATGGCGCAAAAAAGCCCTAAGAGTTATAATGGCCGCCGTGATTTGTTTAACGAATTTTGCTGAGTAACGATCTCGTGCTGGCTCTTACTAAAATCGATTTTTGGGTCGTTTGAATTAAATCGGACTAAAATTGAGAACATACGCTCGCGCGCGCGCGCACACACACACACACACACACACACCTCTATATAAATTTTGACAACCACTCAAAGTTCTTGACGACCAAAAAAATTTTGAAGTCTGGAGCGGCGCTCACATTAATGTCCCGGGTCTAGGTCGTACCATGATGGCCAAAAGATCACTTTCCAATGGAAATTCGCTAATAAGTGGAAAGTGCTCATCTAGTAAACTATAAAAGCTTATTACGCCGAGTGTTAGTAAACATGTTTAAAATTGAAAGCGCGGATCCAAATCATTTGAGT
Organism: Callitettix versicolor; assembly: GCA_022606455.1. Classification (NCBI taxonomy): domain Eukaryota; kingdom Metazoa; phylum Arthropoda; class Insecta; order Hemiptera; family Cercopidae; genus Callitettix; species Callitettix versicolor. The sequence goes on from CM040187.1 coordinate 28,304,146, forward strand.
GTTGAATTGATTGTGTTTACGTATACAATTGGACAGGCTGTTGTAGCACGGAGACAGTAGTGTTATAACTAAACAAAAACACATTACGACCAGTGACTGACTGGTTGGTCTCACTGCCGCCAGATGGCATCCGAATCCACTGGCCGTGTTCCAACAGCAACGACTACAAAAACTGCACAAACTTCGCCTATTTATAAAACAACCTTTCTTTACCGATCCGATCAACGATTTGCAGTTTTATTTTTAGTTTGTGTCGTTTTTAAACACGCGAGGATGTATTGTTTGAAAAGTTTATTTTATTTGGCTTACGTCATTATTTGCAATAAAAGCATGTGGCATTGTGCAAAGGTTAGGTTACGAAGTACCGTATATTGTTAGTGCTATGAAACAATCATACCTCGCAGTGTATTCTTAATTAATATAGAAAACGCTCCACGACAGCCCTCGTAACGTTCCCGCCAATTTAACCGGTAACCAAAATATTTACGGAAAATGTTACTGGACCAGCTTTATTGGATATTTTATGCTCTTTCTTCACGGTAGTGGTCGGCCAGTATTACAGGAAATAACCAGCAACTACATCTCAACGTTGGATTGGAGCCCGCCATCTTGAAATGAAAGTGAATAGGAAAATAATTAGCATTCGTCATTTGGGCTTTGTACAAGATTATTTTCCCGCAGGGGATGCAGACTAGCTGCACTTATTGAGAGGGTTTAGACGTCCCTCGCGGTACCCGAGTCTAACACACACACTTACAACACTCACTTACGACTTTAACAGTTTACACTCACACTTACATTTAGGGAGGCGATAATAGCCTCAATGTGCTTTTTGCTTTAAAAAAAAAAAAAATGTACAAGGTATCTTTTTTTAAATTTCGA
>CM040187.1:28307527-28545027 GCA_022606455.1 Callitettix versicolor
ATATATATATATATATATATCTATCGATATTGTTTCTTTACAATTGTTCGACTGAGACTTTGGGGTGAGATTTTTTTTTTTTGTATTTTAATGCGAAAAGCACATTGAGGCTATTATCGCCTCCCCAAATTTAAGTGTGAGTGTAAAGTGTTAAAGTCGTAAGTGTAGTGTTGTAAGTGTAAGTGTGTGTGTTAGACTCGGGTACCGCGAGGGACGTTTAAACCTTCTCAATAGGTGCAGCTAGTCTGCACCCCCCTGGGGAGACTTGGAGTTAGAATTACCTTGGAAGATGCAAGATACGATTTCGATGAAACGTCGGAACAATGTTTCAATGTGATTCATATTTTTCCATCCGTGAAGGAACACACACACACACACACGCGCGCGCACACACACACACACACACACACACACACACACACACACACACACACACACACACACACACACATTGACATTATCAGCAATAGTTGAGCCCATTTTTCGCGAGTTTCTAATGGCACACACTTTTTTTCCAATAAAAGACGTGAAAGTGTATGTCGCGTTTAAGGTCTTCCAGAGAATTTAATTAGGACTATCTTTACACCAGTAGTTCAAGAAACAAAAGACCTCGCAGGATTCTCCTTGACCATCGCTCTTTTGTCTAACCAGTATTCTTGTTGACCAGTATTCTTGTTGACCAGTATGCTTTTGTCTAACCATCGCTCTAAGACAACGCGTTGACGCGCTCGTAACTCTTTCCGCTAATTTAACCGGTAACCGTAAAATTTACAAAAAATGTTACTGGACCAATTTTATTGGAAATTTTAAACTTTTTCTCCATTATGTGGTCATGAAAATAATAATGATGTGTTGTCATAATGTTTGTAATAATATGTTTACTAGGATGTGTTAGAACGTTCCGTTACGGTAGAACGTTCCATGACGGCAAACTGATTTTTTCCCCTGTAAAACATACACCCATATTCCGCGATAAGAAGTAGTCACTTCAAAAATAACTAAATACAAAAATAACAATTTTGTGTATTTTGGTACTTACCTAGTTTAATAAAGTCGAGGTATCGTAGAGTTTCGTAGTAAATTAATTGTTTGTCGCGATTAATTCCATCATTGTTTTCGGCTTGCTTTGTTCTTGCGCACTCAAAGCTGCGCAGTTAGATATTTCTTCCCATTGTTCCGCTTTTCCCGGATTAACTTTGAACATGTAAAGCGTGTACATTCTGTTGCTTCGCTCGAATTGATTTTGTGCCCCAGTTTCTGCCAGCTAGCGGGTAGACAAGCGGGTTTGTATAACGTTATTTGTTAGACGAAGCGACAATACATTATTGCTGGACGATATTTTGGCGGCACTTATCAGAAATTAATGAGTAATATTACTGGACGAGCGAAGCGAGATCTGTGATTCAACTCGATCGTTCGGCATTTGGTTTCCGTGTTTGTTACGCAGGTTTGGCTAAACGCATTGACCGATTTGGTATATCACAAAAGTGCTCAATAACCTCAAACTGTACTTCACAAAGTGTACAATAAACTCGAACTGTATTTTGACATTTTAATTATACTTCGTATTTTATGATGTCCGTATCGACAATAGATGGAAGGCACGATGGAAGGAGTATTTGTGTAAAAACAGTGTCCAAAACATGTGTTCGTTATTCGAAATGCTTGTCCCTGCTTGTACGACTGTCAGTATGGTTGCGTAACCTTTAAGTTTAGTGACTTCTAAGTAAATTTTAAAATTGTTCTAAGCACGTTATGCTAAAAAGTGGCATTTGTAATGGCTATTCGTGATTAATGAGTTAGCTTCGTAAAATATACAGAATATTGTCTGATTTGTGATGCCACGCAGCGCATCCATGATGCCGTTTTGTCTGTGAGAGTTTAAAATGTTTTTTACGTTAAAAACAGTAAGTCTTAGCGCAAAATCGTTTTGCAATGTCAGAAGCAGTTAAAAAAAATCTTTCTAAACATACCTCATTTATGCCAGTATGAATAGCATGTGCTGAGAAAAAGGGATGTTGACTCGAAAAATAATATATATTATAGTATGTTTCTATAAAGATCCAGGTTTTTCATGTGCCCTAATTATAGTGAAAGTTGGAACCAAAGAAAATAAATTTAAACTTTCAAAGCTTAAAGAGAGAGATAAAATAACGATTCGAAAATAACATCAAATGTTCCGTAAACAGTTTTATTACTAATAATAAAAATTCAAGGTCATGCAGTAGCTGGGGACATGTGTTAGATTGGTTTGGCAGTTCGTTTTAGTCGTTTGTACGAATTGTAATATCGTGCTTTTATGTTGTTTCAGTCAGCTGTTTTGGCACGTGTCGGTATCAATAAACACGGGTAGAAATTTAGACACAACACTGTTCAAGAAATAATATTTAATTACCGTGGCACGCAACTGTCTCGCCGACGTCATGGAGGAGAATGTTTAATAATAATTAAGGTAACATAAGCGACAGTTGACCGATTTCAATCGATCTGGTTTTATATTTTTTAATTTTCAAGCCCGTTTTTGGTAAAAGAATCTGTCTCGCTGACGTGATGTTAGCGAATTTATAAAATTACTGTTTCAGTAATAACATTTAAAAATGTAACTTCACCATTAAAATCAGTATTAAAATTTTAATAAATTAACGTTTTAAACTTACACTGAAAATACGAAAATGAACGATGGCCGCTGTCAGATTGATTTCCTTAAATTGAATTGATTTTAAACAATAACAATTGAAAAATATTTCAACGATAAATACGATTGGGAAATCAGATTTTTTAAAAATTGCAGGAATAAAAAGTTGCGAATTTTTAAGATTTTTAACGTTTTTTACAATTTATTAATGAAATTTTTTGGTGCCTAGTTTCAATAAAATAGACATAAACTAACATGTTAACCTTTCAAATTACATTGAAAGTATACACGTAAATTCAATTGAACGAATATCAATTTTGATTGTCTTTTAATTAAATGTCTTAATTTTAATGGATTTTGAAAAATCAAAATATGTAATTGAAGCAGATTAGAATGCTGAAATCAGATTTTCGAAAAAGCGTTAAGGTGGAAATGGCCGCCATTTTGAACGAATATTACTGGTAACCACGCTGTTCCAAAAATCGATTTTTGTACCATATTCAGGTAAAACTGCAAACGCGAGCGTGCTTAGACGGGTAGAGATATAGCCTACAACTTTTAGCATCACCTCAAAAAGTGATCAAGAAATCAGGATCGGCGCTCATTTCAAGGTACCGGGTCTAACCTTGATGGCTTGTCTAACGGAAATTTGCTAAATACTGGCCCTTATTTTATTTTTGAAACCACAGTTTCGATGAAAATCTAGTTCCGTTTTGTATGTCAGTGTCTTTTCAAATGCTATTTGGTATATTTTAATTTTAATTACAAAAATGGAAGAAGCACTGTGCCGTGATATACAAATTGAAGAAGAAAAGTCTCTTGCAACAAAATGAAACTAATTAGTTTGTTATAAAACGAAAAGGAAATGGAAAACTAGTCGAATTACTTAACCCTGATGGATATATTACTTTCGCTGCGATTACTTCATCAGGATAAAGTAAGTTGACTGGGTTGGTATTAATTTTTCATTTCATTTCAAATTAGTTTTTTATTTTGTAGCAAAAGATTTATTGTTTCGTTGTTGATTAGAAGCCTGTAAAAAATAATTTGAATGACCACCATTTTGAAACCTATTAACGGAATTGAGTTCATAACAAACGTGCCTAAATGTTAGCAAAATAACAATTTTGCCGAATTTGATTGAAAACGGACAAAACATTTTGAACGATAGAGCATGTTTTTAGAATTGGATCGATGTACGTTTCATATGTTGACAGTTTTTTTCTATAGCTTCTAAACAGTAATTTTAGGAAATATAACGACTGACTAATATATATCAATAAAATTTAAACAAAATCGTTTTAAGTGATTTTTAGAAAAAAACCGATCAAAGGATGTATTGTGGAACTAAGCCTCTTGTGACCAGTAAATTTGTACCCTCAATGAGTTCTAGTAGTCCAATGACTGCTGGAAGTGTTCAGCGTCATGGACCCCTCCACGCTTTTCCTCCTGCTGGCATTTGCAGTTTCCATATCCGTTCTGCATAGCCTACGCACAGTTAATCTGTGGTATATTACTGTCTGACAGCCGCCCAGTTGCGCTCAGCCTTGCCGATGTTTATCACCTTCAAGGTTTGATTCAAGGGAGGTGCTTTGCTTCTAAGTTGAATTAGAAGTTTGCAATTTCGCGCTTCTGATTAAGATCAAGATTAACCTACAACCCCAGGCACTGCGCTCTACTGACCTATTGTGCAACTAAACATCTTTATAGGTCGGCATTATTGGTGCTCTTAATAAGATACAACAAACCATTGACTAGCTCACTATGCTGAAGATCCCTAAGAAATTAAAAACCCCTAACCTCCTACTAGCGAGAGCCTTACAATCATGTGACCTGCAGTTTCCTCCTCCTTCTTGCACAATATACACACGGTTTCTCCATGATAGATACCTATCCTGTTCATGAGCACTGTCAGACCACAGTGATCTGTAATGAGTTGTACTCTACCCAAAATGTCTACCGCCCCTCTAATTCCTCCATGAAACACTTGCTGTGAAGGTTATCACATCTTGCCTGATGTTGCTTATTAATCCACCTATTGATAACAGATCCGACCAGCAATAGAGAGATCCATAAAAAGGGCTCAAGTCCGATAAATTTAGATGCAGATCCCAGTCCAGCCTGTCAGTCTGTCTCCTCGTTACACTCAATCCTCTTGGAAACCAGTGAAGAGTAACCCGTTTTCCCAGTGACAAAGCATTGAGGTTTTCCTGAGGAATGAGCCCAATGATCTTCCTGAGTTGTGCTCTACCCAGGACATCTGCCGCCCCTTTAAGCCCTCCAAATGGAACTTTGTTTAAGAGACGCTTGTTATGGAAATGCCCATGAAGGTTATCCCATCTTACCTGGTTTTGATTATTAATCCACCTATTAATAGTAGACCTGGTGAAGACATATGCCTAAAGCTGGCTTGCTTTCCCGATAGGTTGTTTTCACCCCAGTCTCTTATCTCACCCATTGCCGGTTTGATAGGTCCATCATGACTTTCTTCTGTAATTCACTAATTGTAGGTTCTCCGTTTCCTCAATCTCAGTGCCCACTTTTAACTGGGGTTTTGTGTCTTGTGGGTTTGTTTCCAACCATCGGAATCCCACAAGTATCTAGGAAAATTTAAAATTGGAGGTTGCTTGTTATCGAGAGTCCACATATTTAAGCTAAACTCACCATTTAGGCACGCAACAGCCTACTGTGTACGCTGTGCCATCTTGGCTTGGCATGAAGGGATCTAACCAAAAAGCAGATATATGGAGAAACGGCCATAAATACAACCACCATTATGAAAAAACGTGCCCGATATTAGCAGTTGAAGTCCAAGTAATTCGACTATCTGCCGCTAGGAACGCTGCAAGCTACAAGGACAGGGGTGGAGACGTTTGAGAATATAGACGTTTGATAATAGTACTATTATCTATTTAACTGTAGTTGAACTCTTTGCCAAAAGATACCAGTAGCAAGGAGCGATCAAGAAGCTCTCGTGAAAGTTATCATTGTAATACGTTCATACTCAATACATAGATCCAGCTAGGGGATCTCGAAGTTACCAAACCCGTACTCACAATGTATAACCTCCTGAGGGGTATTTATATATTAAACCTCTTCCAATTTGAGTAGTCTTAAGCCTTTCATCCCTGATGCAAAACGAATGGTAGCACTTAGATTCTAACCGGTGCAGAGATGAAATTTGCAAGTTCAAGAAGAGTTAAATTAATGAATCTGTTAGCAACGTCTTGATGTTTCCTGGAAACAGTCTGTTTGGCAGAAGCGCGTTAATACACAGGAACACTTGTGACAGAGTGGTGTGAAAGTGACGTCAGGTGACAGGTCGTCTTTTTAGCAAATCGTTGTATGATCGGCTGTTTGAATGGTCGTAGCAACAGTTCGAAATATTAAAAAAAAAGTCGTTTATCTCTTAAACGTTTTAAAAATTCGTTTTCTGAGTTAAATTTGCAATTTTTCAAATGATTTTTTTTCATAAAAGTGTGAGATTAAAAAAATATGTTTTCAAAGGTTTGAATGGCATCAGTTTTGAAACTTATCAACTCGTTTTTGCAGGTTAAAGAACTGGTAAAAATAACACCCAAATGCGTTTCATTTTCCTTCCCCACAGTGTTTTCGTTTACGTGATTTTTTTCAATATTGTTGATTTTACTAATAATCGCAGCATGTCTATTGGAAAATTCAACAATATTAAAAAAACATTTTGTAAGCTGGTCATCGCGGTACGACCCAAACCCTTGACCTTGGAATTAGTGTCCACTTTTACCCCAAAAGTACTTTTAGAGGGGTAGTTAAAAAATTACACAACTTTATACATACGTACATGCCGGCGTAAGCAGCTGATAGGTATAGTAATCCCACCGTATCCCTAGCTCATACTTCTCTCACTTATCTACTCAGGACGCACACACACACACACTACTCTACATAGCTTGGCTAAAGTGTACAGCGTTCCTGCTGATGAAGTGAATGGCACCGACCTATTATAGTATCAAACGAACTCCTGGGATATCTGGCAACCTCCCAGTCTACCTTATCCACGCATGTAGGGCTCTTTGTGGGCGGACATAACTTCCCTAGTTACTCATGTTCCAATGAACATGATGTGAAACTCACATCACAACAAAAAGCTGGCCAAATCGGGCGCAACTTCCGTGATAAGGGTCATGAAAAAGGGGAGAAATTGAAAGGCAATAAGCAGAGTAAGTACCTGTAAGTACCTCATTATTGAATAGAGAAGTCACCAATGAGAATTAGGGAACCTGCCCATCTTGAATCCTCTCCAAATCCTAGACGTTGTGAAGAGGCTAGTACTGGATAAGGCGCTGTAACTGAGCATCTCAGGAATGAAGAAAGGGTACAAAGTCGCCTTGTAATAATCACTCTTACATTTCTTCTTTCTTCTTGTGCGGCCACAGGGGACCACTTTAAGTTCTCTTATTGGCTGTTCTTTTTGTTCTTCCACGTGGTAGTTCTTCATGCGGTCAGACCTATTTTTCCTCTCGGCTTCGGACATCACCATATTTTTTCTGTTGATATCTGTTCTTATGAATCTCGTTTTATGCTCTTCTATTAGCCTGAAATTTCCGGATTCCTCCTCCAACTCTCTTCTTTCATTATTCAGTTCCTTAATGTCCTCTATAGCCAGCTTTAGCCACTTTTGGGTTGGGTTTTCTTCTTCCAGTGAAATTCCGTTAGTTTTTTCAGAAGTCTTTCATTCTCAGGATATGCCCTAAGAAATATATCCTCCTCTTTCTGTTGACTCTTCTGGTATACTTCTTCGTTGGAGATGTTCTGGTACCTTCCCTCTTGAATGTTCCATTTCCCTACACAGTTTATAATAATTTTCCTTTCAGATATCTCTAATTTTCCTCCTCCATATTTAACTGTCGGATCCCATAATGTTTCCCCACGGTATAATATATCCGGTAATACTACTGTTTTGTAATGTCTAATTTTGTTGTTTATAGAAATACTTTTCTTGTTATAGATATTTTTTGTTGTAATTAGGGACCTGATTAATTTATTTTTGTCTCTCAATCCAGCTTCTTTTTTCCTTAAGGTTATGCTTAATTATTTCTCCCAAATATTTGAATTCTTTGATTAATTAAATCTGGTGTCCGTTTATTCGTACTCCTTTCATTCATTTATTACACATTTCCACAATTTTTAATAACCCCTCAAAACGTGATCCATACGTTTCGATCAGCGCTCAAATTAAGATTCTGGGTCCGGGTCGTACCTCGACAGCTCATTTGTAATGGAAACTCGCTGGAATTTACAAAATAATGTTTAACAGCGTACGGTAAAATCTTGTATCGATTCCTGAGCCGATTAGATTTAAAATGTTATTAGATAAAAAACACACAAAGAGGTAGACAGGCGGAAAATTGAACTTTCAGACATGTGTTTTGTTCCTTTGATTGTGCGTCTGATTTGACCCAACGAATACTTTCACAACCTCTAAGCACAAACATCTGAAACACAGTATGTGAATGTTTTTGAAAATCCTATTTAATTATCATAATTAGCCCCAAAAACTGCATTGATTAGCATTTTGACTTTTCAAAATTTGTTGAAATTAAAAAATTTAATTTAATGCTGCCGGTAATCTATTTCATTAAAGCGAAGATTTAATTGAAACTTCATGGTTAATTAATTAATTTAAGCGAAGATCTTAATGTTAGCTTTGGCGAGAGAAGTGAATAGAAAAAACATCTACCGAACGGAAGAACGTAACGGATATATGGAACGACCGAGCAAACGATTTTCGTCCCTCTATTTCTGTCTCTTTTTCTTCCTCCTTTTTGATAACAGCACACGCCTATCGTTGATTTGGTTTAGGTATTTTTTTTTTAATTGAAGAACACATGCACGTTGTAACCGTTTATAATACATTCGAAATTAATATAAACGTTTATAGTAATTGTTGTTAATATTACTAGTTTTTAAGAATATAACCTGGAACTTATTGTAGCCTGTCAGCTGATCGTTACGAATTAATATAAAACAACTATTTTACTATAACTACAGTAAATAATATCTAAGCTAGGTTCACGTATTTATTTATTTAAACAAAACAAGTTATATGTAAACATACCTTCAAACTAATTATCTATTCAGCAAAGATATTATTAACAAAAGCTCTTGAGTTCCACACGTGTACTTTTTGTTATTTATAGGCTACACATGGTAATTTATGAATTTTTAAGTGAACTATTTTGATTCACTTCATTAAGTGAACTATTTTCTGGTAGTTCCCTTTATATATTTCAATTAAGGGTTAATATTCTTATGGTTAGCCTAGAATCGGTTTAAACCAATTTTTAAGGTGATGCACTGGAATGTTGCCGGTCAGCTGTGATCTACTTGTATCTGTATACTCGGCTTTTCTTTCTAATCGATAGTCTGGACATATTAGACTAAATATTTTTCTTCCGCGCCCGATTGTCAGCTGATTCACCGACTTCCCGTAAGAAATCCATTGGTACAAAGTCCTCTTTTGATATTCATATCTCCGTAACCATCGTCTGCAGTTCCAAACCAAACCAAACCATTATTCATGGACGGGGGAAAGTGTGCTACCATACCATAGAATCCCCATGGGACTGCAGGAGTGGGTTGCGGTGTTATAGCGGTACGCACGGATACACTGCGCTTACATTTTATTATATTGATTAAAATCAGTGTATAATACCGGAAGAAACTACCGGTAACCCTTAAGGAAGCCAAGAGGATTTCAGGCATTCTGTAGCCTATATACATTTAAATATTCTTATTTTTTCTCTACTGAAGTTTGCGGTAACAATCTATTTACATGTCATAACATTATGTGACGGTAATTAACATGAAATCTCAAATATAGGCGTAAGATTTATTCCGTAAAATTGTTATAATATGTGTCTATGTAACATTTTTGGTGATAATCAACTGGGAAAAAGTATTTTTTTAGATTGTTTTAATATCTTGAAAGGCTCAATTATTGAAAGGATCAAAGAATTCTGCTGGGTAATGAATGCGTACAAAAGTGTTGCCAACATTTACAAACAAAATATCACACAGTTGTCTTGCTGGCGTGTCAATAATAAAGATCGATTTTTATTTTACACTTTTTTGTTTTTTGAAAATCTGACTTCCCCTTCAGCATTACAACATTCATAATGGATTTTAGAAAAGTTTTACATGTTTGTTTATGTAGATTTTATTGTTAATTTGAATTGTGAAGTTAAGGTTTTTTATAAAAAAAACGTAAGAAAAAAAGTTATGAATTGATTTTTTCATAAAATGTCAAAAGATTTGATACAGTTTAAGTGGTTTTGATGGATATGAACTTGCTAAAGCTATTACCAAAATCGATTTTTGCGCAGTATGTATGCTATACTGTGTGTGCGATTTGAGAGATTTCGATGAAACTTGTGGGCAGTAGGTGTAGTTTACCCCTATTATTTTTTCATCACCTTCTAGATTTTAAAAAAACAACTGACTTCATTCTTTTTGTTGTTAAAAAGTAAAAAAAAATAATGTTATTCAAGATCGGTTTAACCATTATAAATAAGTAAAGAGCAGAACCGGGGCTTTAGTATAGACAACACACCACACACACACACACACACTCTCTCTCTCTCTCTCTCTCTTTCACACACACACACACACACACACACACACACACACATCTCACACACACCACACACCCACACACACCACACCCACACTCATGCACGTAAGCGTGCGCATACACACACGCTCTCTCTCTCTCTCTCTCTCTCTCTCTCTCTCACACACACACACACACACACATGCACGCACGCAACGCACGTTAACGTTCGTAATTTTGACTTGGTTTGATTCAAACTTTTCACAAAAATTGATTTTGGTAATAGCTTTAACAGGTTCGAAACCAGAAAAATTACTTAAAAAGTTTTAAATCTTTTGACATCTTATGACAAAAGCAATTCTTAACTTTTTTACATTTTGTTTGAAATTAAATATATATATATATATATATATATATATATATATATATATATATGCTATACCACGTACATATAGTTTTTTTAACGAGCCCTCATAAATTGATTTAGAGCTCATGATCAGCGCTCATTCATGTTTCTGGCTTTTAACCATAATGTTTACTCAAACAGCAAATCTCCGTATGGGTTAGCTGAAAATAACTTTTGAAGGAAACAGTCATTCAAAAACAGAAAACTCTCTTTCACCACTGCAACGAGACACTGAAGCCGCCTGCCACAATTATTTTTGCGTTAGTTGTACACTGTGTCTCAACTTCCCGACTGTCATAAGCATCACGATGTGTGACGCGAAGTACAGGATCGAGTGGTACAAACCCGCGCATTGCCAAACTAAACTTGTCGATGACTGACATCTGTCTTGTAACTAACATCGTGGTTGACTCGCATTGCTACCGAGTTTGGCCTGCGAGATCATATTTTTCAATTGTTGTAAAATGCGAAGCTATTTATAGAAACGGATTTTTGCTGCGGTTGTTCGGGAGTTTGACGTCTGTCACATCGGGTTTAAGGCCGCTGAAATGTATTAAAAATACTCTGCTGCGTAAGGGATACGAAAATAATTTTAATTTATCTTGGGCGAAAAAATGTTAGATATATGTTTTTAAATACGTAAAGGTTAAAGCCAATTTTTAAGTATTTATGCAATGTAAGTTTTTTTTAAATAGTGATTTTGATTATTTTTTTCTTTATTTACATAGCTTATTATCAAATTAACACGTATTCGACCACTGATAATAATAGTTTTTTAAAAAGATTATCTAATTGTTTTAGGCTGTTCTTACGGGTATTATAATGTTATTGCTGTTTACACTTCATGAAAAATGCTAAATTTCCTACACCGACTTACTGCTCATGCGCATTTTAACTTACTATACAGACTTACTGTTCATACGCATTATAACTTACTACACAGACTTACTGCTCATGCGCGGTATCATTTATTACACCGACTTACTGCTCACGCGTGGTATCATTTATTACACAGACTTACTGCTCATGCGCGGTATCATTTATTACACAGACTTACTGCTCATGCGCGGTATCATTTATTACACAGACTTACTGCTCACGCGTGGTATCATTTATTACACAGACTTACTGCTCATGCGCGGTATCATTTATTACACAGACTTACTGCTCATGCGTGGTATCATTTATTACACCGACTTACTGCTCATGCGCGTTATCACATTTTAATAGGCATTACTTAATACGTATTATTTTGTTCGTTATTGTAGTGAAAACTTTGTTAAAATGGCTTCCATTTAAGTGAGATTTTCACGCAATAATCAAGTCAGTTAGGACTTCAGTCGAATGTGTGAGTGCGTTAGCAACGTTCACGTCCGCAATTTTGCTTTGATCTGATTTAAACGTGACACAAAACTTCGGTTTGGATTATAGCTTGCGGACACGTTCATTAATCAGCAAAATCCACCCATAAGTTTCAAAATGGCGGGGGAATTTAAATTCTTAAACATCCATATATACTAAGTCTTAAATATTTTTTTAAAAATTCATTTCATAATCACCGTTAAATTCTGCATAAATTTTCATTTATAAATTTCAATATCCATAGGAATTGATAAATTTAATTTTAAGGCGGCCTAAGTTAATTGTCGTATTTTCTATACAAATTGAAAATTTAAATGCTTTCATTTAAAATGCAGATTTTAAATTGTTTATGAAATCAGAGTTTCAGAAAGAAGGTAAGATGAAAAATATTTTTAGAAATTCCCTTCCAACACCAGAAATTTTGTATACTTCATAGTAGTATATAAACGTATTATTTCCATTTAATATAATGACCTATTTCTGTTTTTCATTCAGGTAATCAAACATTGCCAGCAACTAGATTCAGTCTATCAAGCGTATGTAACAATAATCAATAGTTTAAGTATTATAGTATTAAGTTATTATGGTAAAACCCAAACCCGAACATTGAATTGACTCGACCTAAACAGTAGATAACATTTTAGATATTGCTAAAGTGTTGTACATAGAATATGTATATATTTTACATATAACTTACGTTTCGACATTGTTCCTAAACGTAGTTCGAGATGGTTCTCACTCCAAGGTTTTTTAATTCTGTCTGAATATACATTGTAAGTTCGATTCAATTCAAACGTGGCAGTAAAATCGATTGTGATAATCAATAGCTCTGACTAGTTCGTTCGTTATACAATAAAAACTGTTAATTTCAAAATGGTGGCTTTTTCAAATTTAAAAAAAATCGTAATTTTTGGATATGACAGTTTCTTGGAAACCTTATCTAACCACTGTAATCGGCGTTAAAATCTTCATAAATTAGTTATTTGAACTTTTGTAGTTACATTAAAACTAATAAATTGAATTTGACGGTTTATGGTTCATGATTGTATTTTTTTGTAATTTGAAAGTTTAACATGCCAAAGCGTCTACCATTAGGGCATAAATTTGCTGCATTTACCCAACAGGTTACGCTATTAAATAAAACATGTAATATAAAACATGTATATATTTTTTTGTCGTATTTTCGAAGAAATTATCGTAATGAAAGTAAAAAAGAAAACATGGTAAATGATTTTCATTTTTAGTTCAATACAAGATTTTAATATATATTTTTTTAATCAAATTTTGAGACATACAGAGTGTTCAGAAAGTGACTCACGCTTATGAGGAATAAGAAAATTACTTAACTCTAAGATTCAGTAAAAAGATATAATGAAATTGGGCTTCATTACGCAATTCACACAACTGAATACGACATAGAAGAGCTCAGTGATTGGTTTTGGTCTGACGAAGCTTAGTTTCATCTTGGTGAATACGTAAATTCATGTACAGTATCCTGACTTCAACGAATACACGAGCTATATATATACAAAATTTCTTTACTAATTTTTCAGCCATCTCGGTAGTTACAAAACCAGCTTTTTTCATGGTTTATAGGCCACATTTTTCATAATTATTCGTAAGCTCCATTTAAGAAAAAAATTGATTAAAAATGTTAATGTCGATTACTACAAAATCCGTTATTAAAACAAATGTTGAACCCTAAAAATTAAAAATTAAATGGGATTTGAGAAATGCAATCAAAATTCAAATCTTAAAAAGTCATAACCTTTTTGCACGTTTCACGTTTTTGAAAGTCTGATTTCACTATCGTTTCAGTGTTAAAATCTGCAAAAAATTTGCATTTAATATTTCCTATAATGCATTGAAATTATGATAATTAATTTGACGGGGATCATAGTTCTATTTAATGCCGATTTTGATTGTGAATTCGTATTTTCAAATTATCGCAAGATGAAAAAATAACATCATAAAACAGCTTGCTGCGAGACAGCTTCATGCCAAGATTATTGTATTATTAAAAACATAAAATTTAGAACTCACAAACTACAAGAATTTTTATTGGAAGTTTATATAGACTAGGGGTCTCTAACTTACAAGTGTTCGAGGTCCATATTGAAAACCTTAACGTAATTGTGATATTAAAACAATTTTCTTAAAATCCTGCAAAACAAGTAATATAAACAAAATTTAAGTCAGTTCCTACTTAGGTCATGCGCTTCCATCACGTCAGCAAGACAGCTGTGTCCTGCGATTCCTAAAACCAACATAGGATAGAACATTATTGTTATTTAAATCAAGTCCTATCGTATAGTCTGTACAAATATGCGATATTATTATTTGACAAAAAACTGTATTAACATCAAGAGTCATCCACTACAAGTTTAAAGAAATGTATTTGAACTTGAGTGGATGAATAATAGTAGGAATTACATAAGGAAATCCTATCGTATAGTCTGTACAAATATGCGATAATAATATTTGACAAAAACAGTATTAACATCAAGTGTCATCCACTACAAGTTTAAACAAAATTATTTCAACTTAAGGGAATGAATAAAAAGTATTTTATTAACGATTGAAAATTTGAACAATATATACTCGTATAAATAAGTAAATATAGGGAGAGTGTGAACTAAGAGTAGGAATTGAAAAAAAGTAGTTAAAAGATGAGTTGGATATTACTAGGTGACCTGTACGAATACTTCGCACGGTCATTTACATAATATAATGAAGTGGAAATAAGTAGATATAAATATTTGTCAATTAAAAATACTTTATTATAAAAGATAGTAACAAAATTAGTGTTATTGTGAATGATATTAACATTATGTACAGTATTTGCTTTTATTTTTTAAAATTAATTAAGACAACTTCTTTAAAAACAATGTTGGAGGTTAAGGCGTGATCATCGTTCACTTTTCGCCCGTATAACTCTTCAATACAAACAAAGATATCTTTAAATTTGTGGACTTGTGAAATAGCCACGTATAACTTCTATAAATTCCACGTAACTTTCACGAAAGCTTCTATACGTTATGCCCGAGAGTGACATAAAATTAAGAAAATGTATTTGATGGCGGTCTGGGTTCGTTTTTACATTAAAAACTTTATTTGTTGAATTTCCAAATGCTTGTAATATAAAAATATATCGCTTGAAATTCGCTTCCATCACGTCAGCCAGACAACTGCATACCGCCATTATTTTAGAAAACGTATTTCGCGGTACGTTTAGAAATAGTGCCTTTTCGATAATATTTTGTAAAGTTAGATTTTTCGGCAACAGTTTCTTATCCAAAGTTATAACTTATATTTGCAAAAGCGGCGACTTGTGACTTGATTTAAAGGACTTAAACTTCGAAACGGCGCTGTTGAGAAACCGTCTCCACAGTAAAGGCGTTGTTAAAAACACAATAAAAACTGTCTGGAACCGAGAATAGCGTGATAAACAGCTAACTTTCTTATATTCAGGCAACGACTAAGGAGGTTATCTGTCTCGCTATGGGAAATATTTGACAATAGCTGCACGCAACTGTCTCGCTGAAGTGATGGAAGCAATTTTTCGAAGTGATTTTTATCTTTTAAAGACCCGATTTCACCATTGTAGCTTTTTAAACTTTCAAATTGCGCTGGAAATACGAAAACGAACCCTGTCCGCCGTCAAATTCAATTACCTAAATTCAACAGATTATTCAGCTCATTAACACTAATTGAGTTAGCAAAATGTAATTATGAAAAACTATTAAGACAGGAAAGTTATTAGTTTTTAAAAAATCCAGCTGTTTTGAAACTAACGGTTTTCGATAGGTAAGGAACGTGAGGCCACCAAATGCGGAGCTGAGCCGAACGGTATGAACATGAACGGCAACCGGAAGCGGAGTTCAGTCGGTTCAGTGAACGCGTCTGTATCTTTTGAACCTAAATATTTAGGCCTACTGTAACTCTATAAAACTTCTATGTTTAAAAATCGTAACCTTGGCAATTGTAACCTAGGTAGCGGGGAAAGCGGGGTCAGCTTCAGTCCGAACCTAGACAGAGTCGAAGCTACGTAAAATGAAGCCCAGCAACGCCGATTGGCTCCGCTCAGCTCCGTTACGCTTTCAGTGGCAGCATTTACGTTAAAAACAATAGGTTAGGTTATGAATGCAACTCCGCTCCGTATTTGGTCGTCGCCCGGCCTTACAAATTGAATAGCATTTTCAAATGCATATTTACCAGTGTTAAAGATTTGGTACAACGTTTACATCTTGTACCAAAATTTATTAAATTGAATTCCTCTGAAAACACTAATTTATTCAAATTTCTGTGTTGGTTGTGTTGGTGAAATTGTTTTCAATAGAACAGTTAAAATATGCCTGTATAGCACGTACTGAAAGTGCGTAGGTGCCTTGAGGTACTCACTCACTGATCACTGTATCTCAAGTACGTGAAGGCCTACGACGTTGAAATTTTGCATAGTGGCTTCCCTTACAGTGTAGATGTGCAATAAGGATGGGTTTAAAAAATCATATTTAAAGTGATTTAAAATGGTATTTTTGTACGACATGAACATTTTGAGATTTTGTACTACGCTAGTGTGAATCAAGTCGAATCAAATTTTCAATACGTACGAATCCTGTCTAAAAAGAATCTGACTTTTGGCCGGGAAGATTGTACTAGGTACACGACGGGATTGTGATCGTAATCCCATTTAAAGTAGGATCTTTGCGCCTCTACACACTTAGTCCACCGATGCTTCCTCCTCCGCAAACGCGTCTGGAAGGCTTTTTTGGAATTGTGTTCATCTCCACCTCCCGTTCCATTGCGATGTTTGTTGTACCCAAGACTCATCTCCAGTAATCACGGTGTTGAGAAACTCAAGTTCAGTGTCTTCAGTGTTCAGTAGGACTTGTGCAACGCCAAAAAGAAGTTCTTACTGTTCCGCCGACAGCAGCTTAGGCTCAAATTTTGCAGCCACTCTGCGAGTGTTGAAATCATCACGAAAAATTAATCTTTGCTGATGCCAACCTCTTCGGCAATTTGTCTTACAGTCAAATGATGATCTTCCAGTATCAGATTTTCCATCCTCTCAACAGCATCTGCATTCCGTGCAGTTTGTGGTTTCTCAGAACGCTATTTTCTCTTCATCGATCTGCGGCCATTTTTTAATTGGTTGGGTTACTCCCATAGCGTCGTCTCTAAACACCTGCTGAATCTTAGAAATTGTTTCGCTTTGAGAGTCATCAAGCTTTTGACAAAATCCGTTGCAGTTTCTTTGCTCAACTAGTTCAGTCTTCTTGAGAGAAATAAAAAATCTGACGAACACATCAATCGGTGGTCAGCGGACAGCGACTGGTACACTCAAATGCAACGAACAAATTTAAGCATGCGCATTAAGCTGTCTCATCAACTGTGCTCATTGGCACCGCCCTAGCATCGCTACTTTGCAGGGAAAAATTCAAGGTCGGATAATTTTTAGACAGTACATTTATATATATTTGGGTATGTGTGCGTGCGTGTGTTTTTTGTGTGTGTGTGCGTGTGCGCGCGCGCGTTCGTCTGTGCTTGAGTGTGTACACGATGTATGTTGTCAGTTCATTGGAAGTTTTTGTAGTGATAGATGATGGCACTGTAGTGATGGCATTCATGGACATTTCCACAGCAAGAGCTTCTTGAGTAAGGTTCATGGAAGACTTGGAAGAGTATCAGACATCTCCGGCAGAGCACAACTCAGGAAAATCTTAGGGCTCTGGTAGTGTGTTCTGAGGTTGTGCATGAACAGGATAGGTACTTTTCAGGGAGACACCGTGTGCAGGTTATGCAGTAAGGAGGAGGAAATGCAGATCATATAATTTATGATTGTGAGGCTCTTGATAGCAGGAGGCTAAGGGTTTTTGGTTTCCAGGACCCTAGACACATCCAGCAGGATGAACTAGTCAGTGGATTGTTGGAACTTACTAAGGGCATCAATCTGTTGAAAAGTTGCTCAATAAGCCCGTGGATCTCATGGCCTGGGGTTGCATAATACATTTCTCTAGTATATAATCTAGTATAATCTTATCTACAACAGTGATTTTTAGTGTTTTGAACATTCACATCACCGTTTTTAATTAATGTATTTTGAAACAGTTTGTACAATATTTACGTTCAATCGTTTGAGTTGAACTACAATCGATAGTTCGCTGTAATCGAGCCTACTGGCTGTGCCGTGTCGGTAATAAGGAAGTGAACTATCGATATTCTGCCGCGGCTACTAAGGATCGCGTGATGCGAGCTTTGGATGTTGGATGGGTATTGGAGGCGAGCATGCGAGTTTTATCCTCTGAAGTCACAACAGTGCATTTATATAATTGGCGGAATTCCGCAAGTCTGTTAATGCGCGGCACGTGAAATCAAGGTATCAGAAGGCAGTGATGATTTACGTTATTAATTTTAAATAATTTTAGGAAATTAACACACACACACACACACACACACACACACACACACACACACACACACACACACACACACACATATTTATGCACGTACGCACATGCGAGCGCTAATGTTGTGTGTGTGTGTGTGTGTGTGTGTGTGTGTGTGTGTGTGTGTGTGTGTGTGTGTGTGTGTGTGTGTGTG
Source organism: Callitettix versicolor (assembly GCA_022606455.1). Lineage (NCBI taxonomy): Eukaryota > Metazoa > Arthropoda > Insecta > Hemiptera > Cercopidae > Callitettix > Callitettix versicolor. Next base: position 28,326,122 of record CM040187.1, read on the forward strand.
TGTGTGTGTGTGTGTGTGTGTGTGTGTGTGTGTGTGTGTGTGTGTGTGTGTGTGTGTGTGTGTGTGTGTGTGTGTGTGTGTGTGTGTGTGTGTGTGTGTGTGTGTGTGTGTGTGTGTGTGTGTGTGTGTGTGTGTGTGTGTGTGTGTGTGTGTGTGTGTGTTAGCACGTTCACGTTTGAATTTTAATTCGATCTGATTTAAACTTGGCACACAAAATCGGTTATGGTTACAGCTTGTGGACAAGTGCATTAACCAGCAAAATTCGTTCAATAGTTTCAAAATAAAGAAAATATCAAATTTTTAAACATGCTTAATTTTTTCGTCTTAAATATTTTTGAAATTTTATTTCACAATCGTAATCTACGTTAACAACTGTATAAATTAGCAATTTACTTTTTCATTAATCAGTTGAAATTATAGATTTTTGTTAACGACGTTCAATATTTCATTTCGTATTTTCATTGTAATTTGAAAGCAGATATAATTAAATGATCATTATAATAGTAAAATCAGAATTTCAAAAATGGTAATTTAGGGAAAATACTTTTTGGAAATTCACTGCTAACTCGTCAGCGAGTCAAAGAGGTGCTGTGATTTTTCTCGATAGGATTAGAACCCGTTTATTAGGGAAATAGACTTCCTTATGAGAACGTTTGTGCGGTGTTTTCGCTCCATCTATTCGAGTACGTAATCAATAAATGTCAGCGCAAGATTGAGCCCGGTGATCACTTTCCTATCAGGTCAGGGTATTAACATAGCGTGGCGCTTTGGGATAGAAGAGGTATTTAGCATAGCAGCTTGTCGTGATTACATTGCGCCTGTTAGTTAGGCATTCGCTACACAGGGCTGTGTTTAAATTGCGGCAAAACAGGCGTACTACAATTGTAACTACAGAACGCAATATTAGGCGATAGTTTCGTTTAGCTGGTACAGATTTTTTCTTATTATAAAGGAATTTTTTTTGAAAATAAGTTATAGTTGTATACGTAACCTTATAAAAGGCAGTATCTATATCGTATGGAATCTAGTCTTCGTTATGTAGTTTGTTACTTTAAAGGGATTAAAATTATTTGAATACTAACTGTAATAGTAATTAATTATTAATTACTATTATTACTATTACTAATTACTAATTAATATTGCTAATAATAATAATAAATAATTTGTATATTAATAAATAATAACTATTATTTATGGATATTAACCCAGCATGGCCGGAGGAGAAATCAGACTTTTATATTCTTTTATATATATATAAAATATATATTATATATATATAAATACGACATATATATTTTATATATATATATATATATATATATATATATATATATATATATATATATTCTAAACATTATTTTGAATGTATAGAGTGGTATTGCTGGATTACAGTATTTTAACCTTAATTCGTAAAAGTCAAAATGTAAATAAATCCAATTGTCAAAACAACAGCACTACCTATCGGATTTTATTCAAACCATTACTAAAACACAGTAGTCGGTGGAAAATAACTTTTTACCTTTTTAATAGCGGGTATTTTGCATTGTATAGGCAACTACCAGAGCAGTTTTCTTTTAGTGAGAAAATTACGTAATAATTCGATGTTATTTTTGGTGTTAGCAGTTTTTGGAGAAATTATGTCCATGCCATCCTTTATAAAAGTCAAAATAAAATTACATCCAAGTGTTAAAACAACAGTACTATCTATCGGATTTTATTCATACTACTCTATAAACACAGTAGTCGGTGAAAAATACCTTTTTTCGGAAAGAGATACGGCGTTGTTCTCTAAACACTCCTAGCACTAATAAGAACAAATTGTGGAATTTTCAGCAAAATTGGTTCAGTAGTTTTTCTGTCTGTAGAGGACAACCATACGCACATACATACACACACACACACACACACACACACACACACACACACACACACACACACACACACATATATATATATATATATATATATATATATATATATATATATATATATATATATATGAGGTGTGTTCAGAAAGTAACGAGAATTTCAATTTTTTGAACAAATTATTTATTTATTCTTCTACATTAATATTGTCGCCTTCAGAATAGTCCCTATTGGAGGTTATGCACTTGTGCCAGTGCTTCTTCCAATCCTCAAAACACTTTTCAAACTCGATCTTTGAGATAGCCTTTAGTTCTTTCAGCGATGCTCTTTTAATGTCATATACGGCTGTAAAACGACGGCCCTTTAAGGTTCTCTTTATTTTTGGAAATAGGAAAAAGTTACACGAAGCCATGTCTGGCGATGGAGGCTGGGGCATCGTTAGAGTACTGTTTTTTGCCAAAAATTCACGAACAAGTAATGAAGTGAGAGCTACTGCATTATCATGGTGCAAAAGCCATGCTTTGTTTTCCCACAGATCCGGGCGTTTTTTTCGGATTGCTTTACGCAAACGGCGTTGAACTTGTAGGTAGTACTCCTTATTGACCGTTTCACCTGGTGGCAGGAATTTATGATGCACTATGCCATTAATATCGAAGAACATAGTGAACATAACCTTCATGTTTGACTTGTCGAACCTTTTTCGGTCTTGGCGAGCCAGAATCCTTCCACTGGAATGATTGAGCCTTAGTTTCGACGTCATATCCGTAAACCCATGTTTCGTCAACTGTTATAATACGTTTCAGAAATTCTGCATCGTCGTTGATTTCATTTAGTGACTCCTGAGCAACTTCCATTCGACGCTGTTTTTGTTCAAAATTCAACAATTTTGGAACGAATTTTGCTGCCACGCGTTTCATACACAAAACATTGGAAATAGTGTCATGACATGATCCAATCGATATGCCGCCAACATCATCAGCGACCTCTCTAATTGTGATTCGGCGATTGTTCATAACCATTTCTTTCACTTTTCCACGTTTTCATCGGTTATTGATGTGTTGGGGTGTCGAGGGCATTCGTCATCTTCAACGTCTTCACGGCCTTCTTGGAAACGCTTATACCACTCGTAAACTCTTGCTTTATTCATAGCAGACTCGCTATAGGCCTTTGTTAACATTTCACACACTTTGTTACACTTTATGCCATTTTTTATGCAAAATGTGATACAAATTCTTTGATCCATTTCTTTTAACAAACGAAAATCGCCGAGCTCATAAAAACACGTCTAACCTTAGTGGCTGTCACAGACAAAGTCAACAATGAAAACAGCTGAAAGTTTTATCATATTTCAAGGGCATGTATACCAACATAATAAAAAAAATGTTTAGCAATCGGACTCTCCAAGCCCGCGGAATTGAAATATTCTCGCTACTTTCTGAACACACCTCGTGTGTGTGTGTGTGTGTGTGTGTGTGTGTGTGTGTGTGTGTGTGTGTGTGTGTGTGTGTGTGTTACTATTATATATAGTAACTATTATATATACTATTATATATAGTGTGTGTGTTATATATATATATATATATATATATATATATATATATATATATATATATATATATATATGTGTGTGTGTGTGTGTGTGTGTGTGTGTGTGTGTGTGTAACTGAGTTAGAGATTTTTTATTATAGTTCCTTAAGAAAACATTTTCAGGCTTTCAAAAATATCGTGTGTCTGTTTATTGAGTTGTTCGTTTATTATCTTTTCCACTTTTAATTTTAACTTATATTTCTTAAAATATTTATCTTTTACCCGCCTTACGTTATCTTTATAATGTAGAAGATTTATTAATTTTTCCATTTATTGTGGTGTATGTTCTTCCATAATGAAATGTGTAGCTTTCTTTTCATTTTTAAATGATCTTATGCCTTCGTTATATCTGGTTTTAAATTTTCGTCTTGTTTGACCTACATGCATTGCTTAACATTTACATTATATGTTACATACAATCTCATACAGTAAAGTATACATACAAATTTTGTAATGTATGCACTCAACCAAACAACAGCACCCCTAGCGGATAAGAAGGTGATTACATTAAGAATTATTTCACACATTTTGTGAAACACCCTATACAGTAAAATTGTACGTTTCTAATCGACGGAAATACTTGTAATGTATGAAAAATTAAATTACAATAATTGACAGTAAGTTTGCGCAATATTTGCGCATTTGTACGTGTTGCAAATGTGAGCCGGTGCCCTTTTCTTCTACCGGTTGTTTTCTGTAAGGTCAGACTAGACGCCATTTTGGAAGCCATGTTCGAATCGATTCACGCTAATTGGTAAAAAAGCCTATCCTCTATCGACTGATAATTAATCGGACAAATTTGTAAACATGCGGAAGTATAAGGGCGCAAGCTCGTTAAGGGATGAGGGGTGTTGTAGCGGGTAAAAACGGTAATTTATCGGATTATAGAGTCGTTGTTTGGTGGGAATTCAATGAATTGATAATAAAAAGGAAGTAGCTACTGGAAAACTTTTACGTAAACCGGAAGTTGGTTAATTAAATTTAGAGAAAATCCAGCTTTAATTATGTAATTAATTTACTGGCCGAATATGGTGGTTTTAATTACTATTCCTCTAGACTTTTGCCGCGTTTACACCCTAATTTGAAACACCATGTCTGCTACATTTTGAAGAAAGTTTGAAACTTTTCAGAGAGTCATTCGTAAATGGGTCATTGCAAACAGATTTGGCTTGTTTCAAAATGAAGTCGTTTCAGTATTACTGAAGAATGAAGAGACGATCGCTGCGACAGCCCTTGCGTTGTCCTAGAACCTGCATGGAGTAACTTACAATCTATCGCTCAGACATGTCTCCCAGTGGGTGTTTAGGGAACACTAAAAGTCTTGTGAGAGAACGGACGGTCTTGTACAGTCAAAGTGGATGTTTGAAGGTCCAGCTAGATCCCTTATAAGCGATGCACTTAAGCTGAACAGGACAGACCTGCTGGGATGGGAGTGACGGGATTTTTTGACAGGGGTAACTGGACATTCCGCAGTCATTTACACGAAATGGGTTTTCTCATGACAAATCTCTTGTGTAGGAAATGTGGTACAGCTGAGGAAACAGTTCAGCATACACTTTTTGACTGTCCAGCTTTGGACAGGAAACGATTTGAATCCCTACACACACACACACACACACACACACACTCTCTCTCTCTCTCTCTCTCTCTCTCTATATATATATATATATATATATATATATATATATATATATATATATATATATATATATTTTGTGCATGAAAGAGCACAATTCAAAATTATTGAAATGATTTTAACAACAAATTCCTAATTGTTTGTGTCTTGATATGATTTCAACAACAAATTGTAAAATAATTGTTTGTTGATGTGAGTTTAACAACAAATTCCTAATTTTTTCGTTTGTTGGCATGATTTTAACAACAAATTCTGAAATAATTGTTTAGTTTTACAACAAATTCCTAATAGTTTAGTTTAACAACAAATTCCCAATAGTTTATTTGTTGACATGATTTTAACAAAAATTTCCCAATTAACTGTTTGTCGCTATGTTTTTAACAATAAATTTTGAAATAATTGTTTGTTGACGTGAATTTAACATCAAATCCAAAATTAATGTCTGTTGACATAATTTTAAGTACAAATTCTGAAATAATTGTTTTATTCACGTGAGTTTTACAACAAATCCCCAATTAATTGTCTGTTGACATAATTTTAACAACAAATGATACTAGTTTGTTGGCATGATTTTATAACGAATCGTACGCTACAAACGGTACAGTCCGCGTAGCGGCAGTACAGACTACACTATAGTCAGCTGATCCTGAAAAAAAGTGCTGTGTGTTTTAAAAGCACCGTTTTACAAAATCACTGCTTTCTAGCGTTAAACATCACATGATCCGTAAGCGCTGCAGGAACACGTCCGCCCTATTACACACAAACACACGTGTGATTTTGATTACACGCTTGAATAATTTGTATCAAAACAAAATAGAAACCTTTCGTCCTGGTTGTTGTTGTGTGAGTAATGTGTTTGTGCGCGGCACGAACATGACATCCTCGCTGTGTCGAAGTCATCGAACCAAGAGATTGAAATAGAAACATCTGTGTATTAATAATCGTGGCACGCAGCTGTCTCGCTGACGTGATGGTAGAGAACATCCAATAATAATTTTGTATCTTATGGTTGTTTTTTTGAAAATACGAATTTACATTATCATTATTATAATACGCACAAACTAGAATTTTGAATTTTCAAACGACACTGGATATACGAAGATGCGCCACCGTCACATTCATTTTCGTAATTTCAAGGGTTTTAAAAATAATAATATTAATAAAGCTTATTGGATTCTATTTTAAAGAACGAACGCGTCTTTGTTAGTAGGTAAACTGAGCTGCTATAAATGGCTGGACAAAACAATGGCTTCCAGTGCTACCAAACCTAATTAAAAAATAGAAAAACAAAAACAAAGAAAAAACATATATTTAATATTTGTTTTTTTTTCTAAAATTTAAAATCTGCATAGTCTTTTTATAACTCCGAACCACAGAACTTGCTTGCATGCTCCATTGGTCATCTGCTTTCCATCGTAGCGCTGGTCTTTCTATCTTCCTCTGTTTCTCCCTGGGAATCCATTCCGTAGTTCGTAGTTTCCCCCAACAGTCATCTTCCACTCTTACTCAGTGTCCAGCCCGTTTCCATTTTAACATTTGCGCTTCTCTCGCCAAGTTTTTAATTTTCACCTTCACCAGCTTCTTATTGCTTATTTTCACCTTCTGATTCACACCTAGCGTATCATCATGAATTGTGTGACTTCCATTCTTCTATCTAATATGTTTGTGATGTACAAAGAGCAATAATGCATTAACTTTTAATTGATCTGAGAAACTACATTATAATATTTTTCTACGGGACCAAAATTTCTCCATCCAGAGTTCATCCTGTTGTTCATTTATTTACTGTCTCTCTTCTGAAACGACACTGTTTGACACAGATATTTACATTTTTCCACGTATTCAATGTCGGTTTGCTCCACCATTGCAGTGATTTTCACAGCATTAGTTTTGTCAGGGTAGATTTTCAGTCCTCTACTTTTACTCAGGCTTGCCAATTCTTCTAACATTTCCTGAAGATCCTCACTCTTGTCCGTCACCATATTTTATCATCAGCAAAGCTTAAACTTGATGAATTGTACCCATTTACACTGATTACTTTCATCTTTGAAAATATAAAATGCTAATTTATGCACTTTTAACGCTGATCACGATAATGAAATCAAGTGTTTAAAAAAACTTAGGCAGTGCGGGACTGGCCGACAGAAGTGACTACTTCTTTTGGCATGCCTGACTGTGTACTTTTTCATTGTTATAATATCATTATTTTTATGAAAAAATAGATAAATGCAGGAAAGAGCAACTCTTGAAAAGTGTTTTCGTATTAAATTTCGCGTGTGTGTAGGTACACAACTTAAAAATTAACTGAAACTATCACAGACAACGAATTTGAGCATCTTAGGCTATATAAGGGACTTCAATAATAATTAACCACTTTATAACCCCACTTTTAGCAGTTATACTAAGTGTAATAATAAATATAGTATTTGTGATTCTGACATTCAAAAATTGGTATAGGTCATATACATTAAATAATTTAACTACACAAATTAAGAAAATTCATATTTTTAAAATTAACAAGAACAATAAACATAACCTCAATTGAAATAATATTGCAGCTATTGTGCGAAATCAGTTGTTTAGAAGTAGTTACTTCTAGTCTAAATATATACAAGAACAATATATGCTGTGAGGATTTAAGCGTGACGCGAAAGCAAATGTTTTGTCAACCGCGATCATACAAGTTTTCACTTCAAAAATACATTTTATTAATCACAAAACACACCATGTCACTAGAGTGTATGGATGTGTTAGAGTGTTCCGTGACGGTAAACTGAATTTTTCCCGTGCAAAACGTACACCCATACCCCACAAAAAGAAGTACTCACTTCAAAAATATAAAAAATATTATATTATTTAAATCTAAAAATAGTTGCTGGGTAACCACGTTGCCCAACCTATTACCAAGCTTTTGGTGCCAAGTTTGAAAAGTAGTGCGAAAATCAGAGTGCTTCAACCCCGCACAAAAACGTTTTAAAGATCTCTTAAAAAATGATGTTCCCGGCCTCTCATTTGCTATTCGTTAACTCGTTTTAAGCTTTCTTTTGTGTCCTCTCATCCTCATTAATCTAACGCGTAAAGTATAAACGTGGAAAAAATAATAAAATAATAACAGGCAATCAGAAAGAAGTAGCCTCAGGAAATGATTTTGAAATTTCACTTTGCGTTAGGCCTGGCACTTTGATGCTATCACAACCCTGAACGTTTTCTTCCGACAGAGGATTTACCCTCTCTTCAATAACTTGACCCCTGGTATTATCCTTATCTCCAGGGGCGGATCGTACCCTGTATTGTTTACGATATTAACATTGCTCTGAGAGGAGAATACAATATGTATTGCCTCATGTATCGCTGTAATATTGTGCCTACAATGGTACTAATGAACATACACCTGTATAGACACTCAGGTTGTTCATGGACAGCACGCAGCTGTCTCGCCGATAGAAATCTTCCCAAAGTATTTTTCTTTATCAACCCTTTCTTATGTTCTGATTTCACCATCATAATCAGCGTTAAAACCTGCATATATTACAAGTTTAAAATATCAGACTATATTTAAAATACGGAAACGAACCCTGACAGCCGTCGAATAAAATTTCTTAATTTTAACGGATTTTGAACATATAAAATTCTAATTTATACGGTTTGTAACGCTGATCATGATAGAGAATTCGGGTTTGTGAGTTCTTAAAGATTTGAAATGGTCGCCATTTTGAAAACAGTTAAACGAATTTTGTTGATTAACGAACTTGGTCAAACTATTTAGATAATCGGCTTTTGTGTCAAGTTTGAATTAAGTCGTACCAAAACTGCGAATGTGAGCATACTAAAATATGAATACATACATATACATATACATATACATATACATACATACATACATACATACATACATACAGATACATACAGATACATACATGCATTTGTACATACATATATTTGTATATAAAACTTATGGTATGGTTTCGAGGATGCCGCTTTTTAAAAAACAACTTTTTATTAATTACAATAAGACTTTAATATTCACTTAAAACTTATTATAATTATTTAAGTTCGTCTCATATGCATTGAGATGCGAACTGAGTGAAACCTCGATTAACACTGAGCTTCTGCTCTTTCTTCTCTACGTACAATGAAAATGCTTACTATGATAAAACTACATTGTCGACATTAAATATAGCAAAGTCTAACATTAAATCTAGCAAAGTATACAATTATTGTATATATATAACTTGTATGAATGCAATACATTTACAAATGCACATCTTCGTATTTCAATTGAAGATTCAAAATTGTTCTTACTGTAATAATGGTTATGTAAAATCGTATTAAAAACATAATATATATATATATATATATATATATATATATATATATATATATATAAATTTATTAACTTCTCAAAAAGACAGACATGGCATACATATCTCTGTATGGGTGGAGATAACTTCTCTAACTACTTGTGGGTACTCCCATGTAAAATGAAATAAGCAGGATCTCGACGCACAACAAAAGGGTTGACAAAGTAAAGCACAACCTCTTTAATAAGGGACATGAAAAAAGGGAATTAGCAGAAGAAGCTTTTGCAAACACGTCAATAAGGAACTGGGAAGTCACCAGTTGGAAGTAGGGGTTCTGTCCTCCTTGAACCCCTTCTAGATGTTAAGATGAGACTAGGACTGGAGAAGCGATGTGATGCGAGTGTACAAATTTATTTTTGTGGTTATAGTAAGAAATCAGTTGTTTTATATTGTTTTGTAACGATCAGCTGATTTCATTCAACAACTGATAGGCTACAAGAAGTTTTAGGTTTCGTTGTTAAAACTATGTCAATTTGTCATGTGTTCGTACAAAATATCGTAATTAAAATAAAAAAGAAAGAGAAAACATGATACACGTTTTTCATTTTGGTTAAAAAAAATAAATATTTTTTTTAGTTCCAGACTTATAGATACGGAAGTGCAGTGAATCACTGTTTGCGATAAACCAAATTTACCTGCTGCCACATATCGCAACGCGCCTGTTTTGTGTATAAACAAACTTTGCAGTAAATAAATACGTCAGTAATATCGTGTCAATGTGATTTATGCGCTTCCAAAGAGGTTAAACACACACACGTTGCACGGCCATATGTTCTCCGACTGATTTATGCATCTGCTTTGATATTCCTTGCGTACAACTCGAGAAATGCGTTTCCTATCTGGCATAAATAAATATTCCAGAAAAGTGTACAGGTTCGAACAATATAGTGCGTCTCAAAAGTCTTGTACCGGTTTAGTTAATCTTAAAGCAAAAAAAAAAAATTTCTGTTATTGAACCAAAAAGTAAAAATCATGTATCGTGTTTTAACTTCTTTTTTATTTTAATTATGATAATTTGTTCGAAATACACAAATTATCACAGCTAGTTTTTCACAACATAACATAAAACGTCTTATAGCTTATCAGCGGTTCAATGAAATCAGCTGATCGTTACGAATAATATAAAACAACTGATCTTTTACTATAACATAGCTAGTTTTAACAAAATAACCTGAAACGTATTACAGTCTATCAGCTATTTAATAAAATCACCTGATTGTTACTAATTAATGTAAAACAACTGATCTTTTCTTATAACATAGCTAGGTTTTAGCAACATAACGTAAAACTTATTATAGCCTATCAGCTGCTCAATGAAATTAGCTTATCGTTACGAATTAATACAAAACAATTGATCTTTTACTATAAGACAGCTAGTTTTTAACAACATAACCTAAAATTTATTATAGCCTATCAGCTGTTCGTTACAAATTAATATAGAACAACTGATCTTTTACTATAAAATAGCTAATCTATAACAACATAACCTAAAACGTATTACAGCCTATCATCTGTTCAATGAAATCAGCTGATCGTTACGAATTAATATAAAGCAACTGATCTTTTACTATAACATAGCTAGTTTTTAACAAGATAACCTAAAACTTATTATACCCTAGCAGCTGTTCAACGATTGCCTATCAGCCTCACAGTATTTTTTTTTTATTACTTGTTAAAAATTTTGAAATTTGGTGGCCACTAGCACCGTAATCAAAGGATGTAAAGTATAACTAAGCTTCTTGGATTCTAATTCTGCTCCGGATTCTTCATTAATGCATTCCACTAACTGGATCATTCGGTTGGACCATCCTTCGTTTCCTGCTAGTAAGAGCTTGACAATCATAGATAATGTGCAATTTTGCTGTAATTTAACGCATAACCTGGAAACAGTTTCTTCGTGTTATATTCCTATTCTGTTTAGAAGCACCCTAACACCACAGTGTGTTGTAATGAGACCCATGGGTTTTCTAAGTTGCTCTCTACCCAGGTTTTTTTTCCGGCGATAAACCGTTAGGGTTATCATCGCCGTCAAGCAAAATGAAGGTATAAAAAAAGGAATTAACAAAATTTATTTATATATATAAATAAAACTACAACAAAACTATAATAGTAAAACTAAATTAAAATTTAAATAACAGGTATAACTATATCAAAAATAAATACTTAAGAACTAAATAACAATTAATAATGAATAAAATTTAATAACATTTCGTAAAAGTATATATAAACATAACAGAAATAAAGTTATTTAGATAAAATAAATAAATAAAATAACACAAGAAATAACAATATATAAATTAAATTTTATTTAAAACATTCAGACGATGAAGGAAGTCTAGAACCCAGTCAACGGCCGAGGCACTATCTCCCAACATCGTCTGCAAACAGTTGCTCAGACCATACACAACACGCACATTTTGGAAACCATCACAATCGAGCAATAAATGTTTTATTGTGATGGTTTCCCTACAGAACTCGCATTCAGGTGGGTCCCCGCGTTCCATCAGAAATCCATGCGTTAACATGGAGTGACCAATGCGAAGGCGGGTGATCACCACCTCTTCTCTACGACTTGCACGTATTGACGACCCCCAAGGACGAACAGTACTTTTAATTACCCTCAATTTGTTACTACTTGTAGCTGCCCATTCATTTTCCCACTGTAGATGAATTAAATGTTTTACGTGACATAGAAAGTTAGACAAGATTACACGTTGAGTGCATGGCGGCAGAAAAGTTGCTTCCTTTGCCGCATCTCTACCCAGGATCCCATACTGTCCTGCTAAGTGTACTTCGATGACCCTTTTTCGGAATACTATGGGAATGCTCTTTAAGTTTATTCCATTTTTCGTGGTGTTGTTTCTAGATTTACCTATTTATAACCGTCCAATCCAGACTGAGAGAAAATATGTCCGGTTATGTGAAATGCGGATCTCCGTCTAGCCAGCCTGTCTGCGTCCAATGTAAAGTAACCTCGTCTTCCAGTCATGGAAAGTCCTATGCTTAGTAAATCACCGTTCATCCCTGCGACGTGCGATTCACAAATTATTATTTCACACTGATATCGATCAGTGTTTACTTATTACCGTTAATCCCCCAATAAACGCTGTAAGACCTGGATGGTTAATGTAGCTAAGGCACCGGACAATGTGCGGCGTCTCTGAACTGCGCACCTCAAGGTTGTCTGTTCTAGCTGCAGTTACTGCCGTTACTTTATCCTTATCGTTAACACTGACCCCTAGTCTTCATTAGTCTAACTGGCATAAAGGACAGTACGGGATATAAGAAAAAAAGTAAAAGTTCTGTAATTACGTTTTGTTGAAATCAAATTAAGAGCCAGCATGTCTGAGAGGGTTAAACACAGGTTACTCTTTTGCGCCCTCTAAGCAGTTATAAAAAACTTCCCTTTCCCTTAACGCTGAACTCGTTATTAGGATAGACGTTTTTATTTTATATCCATAAAGGTTTCTTAACTGTATATCTCGTAACACTAATTAGTCTCACGAAACCTACAAAAACCATAATCAAAACACGACCGAAATCTTCCTCATAATATTAAAGTAATGAAGAAAATATAAGTAACAATATTTTTACTTGTAAGTATTTCAATACAAATAACACAAAAACAGTGGGTGTCATCGTACATACACTCACACCAATACGTCTGAGCTAAGAATAGCATCCAATCTAGAAGTAACGCTTTTTATCCTTTTCAGTCGAGTTGCGTTGTTTTCATGACAATTCAATATAAATGCTAATATTAACAAACATAACCAACCTCAGTTAAGTATTTATCTGTCTGTTCGTCTTGCTACAGTTTCATTCATTTTATTATTTGTACCTATATTCCCTAAAATACGGAATCTTATTGTGGAAATAGCTTCCTAAGAAAATATTCACGTTTCAGATTGAGCTATTGGAGCTATTGGAGCGGCCATCGTAGATCCAGACTTGAGAGTTTGAAATGAGCGCCGATCCTGACCTCTAGGTTACTTTTAAGAGGTCGTTAAAGTTATGTATCTACCAGTAGTGTGTAAAAAGAAGGTCGTTGTCTCATTGATCATTGTGTTTCAAGAATGACAACGCCTAAGAATTAAGGGCCACACATTGTTGAAATTCACACTGTTGATTTTCTTAAGTTGACCGCCCACAGACTGCAATATTTCGGTTTGCAACGTTGCGGTGTGTTGCAGGGATCCCGTACGCTATATGGAATTTATAGGTGCACTGCACACAGATTGCGTGTTGTCGCGCAACCACGCGAAATAAACAGCCGAGATTGCGCATGCGCGTAGACAAGAACTGAGCAGCTATGTTAACTCTATTGATGTGACCAACAGTGATTTTACAGTCACAGTAAAGAACTGTGATTGTTACTACAAAAAAGTTGTGATTTTAACCAATGGTTAACGAGCTATCGCTTCCGTAACTATAGCTAGTGGGTAGGGCTACTAACTGTAGAAGTGAAATGTGACTAACTGAATCACATGCAACTAAACGTTTGTACCTAATTCCTCTAATGATTTTCGCTTGAATACATTTTTAAACTATTGGGTGTTTGAAGAAGAACTTCCTAGTTTTATGTGTAAATGTAATGGTGATTATTAATGAAAAACTACATCGACGAGTACTTACAACGAAAGATGTTTTTAAAGTACTGTAAGAAGTACTTCAAGTATTTTTTAATGTTAGTAAACCTCAATGATGGATCAATTTGTTGTCCAACATAGCAGGTGTAATTGTCTCAACCGCCATGATGGTTCTTTTACGTAAATGGTTGCGTCACGGATCTTTTCATTATTTGTCCCCAAAAGAGAAAGCAAATGGGGTTAAGTTGCAAAGACATTTACACAAAATACGTCAGATTAACAAGTATCAGCGAACCAATATTGTTAGCATTGCCTAGTTTTTACTTGGTTGAGGCAGGATTTAGTTGTGTAAATAATTTATTACGAAAGACGAGAAAACGATTCAAAATATCAGAACGTTGAGATTTACGATTAATATTAACAAATATTTCCCCGGATATAAGTAAGATAATCGAAGGATGTCAACCGCAACCATCTCATTAAAATTTTATGTATTAATGTGATTTATATTTTGTTTAAATTTCTGCTTCTATAAACATAATTATATCATTAATGTATATCTAATAATACAAAATACAAAAATGTATTACTAAATTATTCCTAATAAAAGCTTCATTTGCGGTGATATTTGTGCAACACATTTTAACATATAAGGGTCTACGAAATAAAAAAAATATTTATTGGTCGAAGCAGAAAATAGTTTGAGAACCCCTGAGATAAACTGACACTTCTCTGTAATATGTTGCTGTGGATCACGTGATCACGACTTGGAACATCACTGCACAACTTATGTGAAACGCGGCTGAATGAGTCAAATCACAATCACACAAACTGTGCATTATTTAGTTTCTGTTGTTACCGGTAGATTAGTGCCACGAGACAGTGAAATCACAGATACAGATACTATTGTAGTTGGATCAGTCAACAGTGATTTTGAAATACCAGTGACTGAATCACAGATTTGCAAATCATACCCCGTCACTCAGTGATTTTGATCGCTTGTATTTACTCTGTGTCTGATGTCATCTTGTCACTGTACCCCGTGAGCCATACTGTTTGTGTATTGAATTGTACTCTGCAGTTATTTTGTATTATAAACACTAAAACGTGATGCTGTGATGGGTTCAACCCTGGCAGACCACGACAGATTATCGGTGTTGGTGGAGGTCAGGCCTGAGAGGACCACCACAATGCGGACAAAATAAACTGTGGCACAAGACATTGCAAAGGAAATGAACGTGACTGGAATGTTGTTGCAATGTGTTACACTTGTGTATGACGCACATCGCTGTTACTTGTTGCGAATCAAAACGTTGCATTCTCCATCACGTATGTTCCGCAACAAAACTACGCGAGTCGAAAATGTTACATTCAAATGTAGAATAAGGCTTGTTTTTTTTTAATCTAAGTTTTTCGAAAAGGATCATTTCTAGAACATGTCATGTTTGCATTGTTTGCCAATTTTCACTGAAAAACGGCTCCACGCATTAGAAGAATTTTTTTTCGTCGTTTCACGGAGCTGTGACTAGATTGTGTGTGTGTGTGTGTGTGTGTGTGTGTGTGTGTGTGTGTGTGTGTGTGTGTGTGTTTTTTGTATTTGTTAACAGGTTCAAGTTCAAAGTTTTTTCCGGTTTGATTCAAACATGCATAAAAACCGAATTTTTTATAGTAGCTTGGTCTAGTTTGGTAACTAGCAAAATTTGTTCAGCATTTCATAAATGGCTGCCGTTTGAAATATTTTTTAAAAAACTTTACTTTTATTTTAATTAATTTTGAAAATTTGATTTTACAGTTGTAATCGGCATTTAAAGTTGCATAAAGTTTTGAATTTTCAAAATAAGTTCAATAAAGCAATTTAATTTGACGTCGGTCAGGGTTCGTTTTCGTATTTTATATGCAATTTGAAAGTTTTGAATACTAACTTTTAATGGTGTTTATCATGGTGAAACCGACGTTTTTAAAAGTGTATATTTATTTTTCGTCCTTTGTTAGAACAGTGTACAGCGTTTAATTTCCTCTATTTTCTTTTCTCCGGCGAAAAACCGTTAAGGTTATCATATAACCCCTAATTTCCTCTAAGGTATACATACTATCCATTTTCCACTTTTACGTTTTACAAGCCATGACATGTTATTTAAATCGCGTTCTTTTTTGCTCTTAGTTTGACCTATATACGTTGTATTGCATTGACATTTTAATCGACAATCTTCGTACTTTTTAATATTTTTCATAATTATAACCTGTTAGTAACAGGAATTTGATGTTTGTGATAATTTTTATAAATAATTTTTTTATTAAAACTATTAATACATTTTTTGATATATATATATATATACACTAAGAATGTTATTTAGCGAATTCCACTGGTAAATGACCTATTTGAGCAGCCATTATGACCTTGAAATTAGCGCCGATCCTGACCAATAAATTACATTTGGGGGGGATATGTGTTAGCACTCTCACGTTTTTCCGTACGGATTGATTCAGACGGCACAAAAATCGATTTTGCCAATAAGTTAGACAAGTTCGTTACCCAGAAAAATCCGTTAAACAGTTTCAAAATGGCGGCTATTTAAAATCTTCAGATGTTTTTTTAAAATCTGATTTTACAATTTTAATTGGCGTTAAAAAAGGGAATTTTGAATTTTGAAAATCAGTTGAAAGAAGTTAAATTTGACGGCGGTCAGGGTTCGCTTTGGTATTTTTAATGTAGGCCTAATTTGATTTTAAAAAGGCTTATTTATGTAGATTTTAATGGTGATATTTATGGTGAAATCAGAATTTCGAAAAAATGGCGAGATAAAGACACTTTAAGAAATTCGCTTCCATCACTTCAGCTAGACACTGTGTACCACAATTATTGTTTTGTTGAGAACAAAAGTTTCCTAGCTTAGTAAATTTTGCATTTTTTTTACGCGTTTCGGACTATCTCCATTATTAAAACTTGTTGATACATTGTTGTTCTTGAGATAAACTTTTATAATGATAATAAGTCTGGTTATTTTCATCATTTCGTAGTTGTTATTTCAACGGATTTTTGTGCAAAAAGCATTTATCAGGCAAGGTCTGAGTGGTATAGAAGAAATGTTGAAAATTATGTGTGATCAAATCTGCTCACAAATTTTGAAAAATTAGATTTTTTATCGGAGAAAGATTGTATTTGCCCATACTATTCGCTTGTCATATATATATATATATATATATATATATATATATATATATATATATATATATATAATATATAAGCAATGTTTATATGTGATCTCTATAGATGAAAAAACTACTGAACCGAATTCGCTGAAAATTTCGGTTTTCTTTATTAGTGCCAAAAGCGTTTAGAGAGTTATTTCACCGCTATCTCTTTCTGCAAGACATCATTATCCACCAGACCACTGTGTTTAGAGACTGGTTTCAGTTAAATCCGATAGGTAGAGCTGTTGTTTTGACAATTAAATTTAATTACATTTTGACTTTTATAAAGTGAATTCAAGGAATTTAACTTCTCCATAATATACTAACACCGAGATAATTTCAAATTATTATACATTTGTTTTACGAAAAAGCTTGTCGTTGTAATTTTTATTCCCTGAAAAATACCGTGGCTACTTATAGGTACACAGTATAAGTTGCATTACAAAAAAAAAAACTACCCGCAAATCTTAAGCCATTGGAAAAAAATTCCTAACCTCAAAAGTTTTAAGCCGCTGTGAACATGAAACCATAGAATGACAAAATATGTAAGACTAGTCGGCGCCATTATACAGTAACTAGCATAGGTATAGAAAAAACATTTGTTTCTATAAAACCATATATCTGTATCAAGTTATAAGTAAAATAACAAGTTCTGGTAACCAATTAGATCGGCTAGGGATGATTTGATGCCACGCTGTCCTCGTGTTGAAGTCGGGGTTGTTTACCACTCGCTGCGACTTGAGGGGGAGCACATAAATCAGGGTGTTAGGGTTGAAGGGCGTTGATACATCCATCAATTACCTACAAAAAACAAAAGTAAAATATCAAGCAGTATGTTGTAGAATCTCTTTTACCCTTCATTTCCGTTAAATTTGAAAATAATAATGTAAATAAAGTAGTGACTTTTAAACTTCCGTTATTCTGAAACTGTTGAACATATTTTAAAAATATAGGTGCATTGAAAACAGTTAAAAAGAAAAGCTCTAGTAAAGGGTCATGTTGAAAAGTGAGCTTTATGACATTTTACGACTTATTAAAGGCAAGGTTGAGAGAAAGCATTCTTTGGAAGGAAGAAGAACTTCTCGTGTTATAACTAGCCGTTCAAAGAACCGTAGACTTTACAGTATATTCTTAATCTATTGCTTGGCAACGATCTACGGCTGCACTCGTAACCTTTTTCGCCAGTTTCACCAGTAACCGCGATATTCAGGGGAAATGTTACTGGAACACCTTTATTGGACGTTTTATGCTATCTCTCCGTGGAGCGGTCAGAATTATGATAGGACTTACAAGAAACCGTCAGCAACTACATTCGTCATTTTAAACCAGAGGCCGCCATTTTGAAACGGACGTGAATGGGAAGAAATCGTAAACATACTTCGTTCGGGTTTTATACAGAGAACCTTCATACTAAACAAACGGTCAGTGCGTTTGGCCAAATCTGCGTAACAGACACACAAACCAAATGCCGAACGGTCGAGTTCAAATGGAGATCGAGCGACAGTAGCTGGCCAGCTGGAACGACATGCAACTTTGCCATATGTATCAGGAATTTCTACGTGCACTAAGCAGTTTGGCAACGTTGTCACAACTACCATCGGCACATTTGCGTGAGGTGTGCTATAGTTGAATGGACATCCTCCAATAGGGAGAAAGCGTTAGAAGAACATATTGCATTTTCTAGTTATTTCAGAAATGAATTTTTGTGAATGGTCAGGGTTCATTTTCAGTGCAATTGCATTGTTTAAAATGCTGATTTGATTAAAACATGGCACAAAAATAGATTGTGACAATTGCTTGGGCAAAATCATTTCAGTTTCAAAATGGCGGACATTTCAAATCCTAAAAAAAATCATAACTTTTGTGTCACACGTTTTTGAACATTTACTTTCATCATCGAAAATTAGCATTTAAAGTGAAGTAAATTGACGGCAGTGAGGGTTCTTTACGATATTTTGAAATTGGAGATTTTTATTACTGATGGTGAAATCAGATTTTTGTAGGATAAAAAAAAATGTTAGAAATTAGCTTCCATTACTCGATTATTTTGAAGACCTAACACAATAATTGAAGACAGGAATATAGGTTAGGTTTTTTAGGAATGCATATTATGTAACATGTAAGGCCGGTGGACTGAATGCTGCCAGTTAATCTTGGAAGACTGTTATTGTCTATTTATAAATGGCGGCTGGCCTAAAATAACACACATCACTGCCATAATTCTGTTTGTTTTGGATTATACGTTCGATTCAGACCTTTTAGTTGCGCCTGTCAAGTGTGACAACTGTTGTTTAGGTAAAATAAAATTTCCCTGAACATATAAATTTGAAAAAATTATTAAAACCCGTTTCTAGAACATTTATTCAATGGTCCAACTTACTGTAGATTAAAAATGGCTTATAAATTTCGCGTTCTGATTCCAGAATATATTTAATGAAAGATTACCTAACTTCAACTAATCTCTCACTAACTTCAACTAATCTCTCACAAACTTTAAAAGAAATTTTAATTGTATGAAAAATGAATGTTTTAGATTACTCTATACGTTTTTGTGTACTGTAGTCTAATAATGTTTGTGGGGAAAGCGGCACACTCATAGCATTTAGTGTGGGACAGATACTTTGAAGTTAGACTTAATATACAGACACCGCCTTCTGCATTGGACCTAAATCTTCAATTCTTCTTCCGAAAATAATTAAACGAAATTAAGTTTTAATACTTAGTCTAACTCGGTTACTTCTGTTATTATAATTTTGTATACTAGTGAATGCATTAACAATAAGATCTAAAATTGATTTATAAGTTATGTTTTTATTGCCAATAAACAGTGCAAAAAAACTCATGAACACTAAAAATATAATTAATATAATTTAAACGTTAAAGAAAAGCATAGTGCAATACTAACATAAATAAATCTACTTACAAAATTCGTGTGTGTGTGTGTGTGTGTGTGTGTGTTTTGTGTGTGTGTTTGTGTGTGTTTGAACGCACATTTTCGCAGTTTTGGTCTGATCTGATTCAAACTAAGCACAAACATCGATTATGGCGATAGCTTAAACAAGTTCGTCAGCCAGCAAAATTCGTTCAACAGTTTCAAAATTGCTGCTATTTCAAATTTTTAAAAATGCATAACTGATTTGTCTAAAATCTTCTTTTTTTTAAAATCTTAATTTACTATCTCAATCAGCGTTAAAACTGAGTAATTTAACATTTTCAATTTTCAAAATTCGTTGAAGAATTTAATTTGACAGAGGTCAGGGTTCAATTTTGTTTTCCAATATAATTTGAAAGTTTAAAATGCTAATATATGCAGATTTTAACGCTATTTGTGATGGTGATATCGGAGTAATACGTATGATTGTACATAGTGGACAGATCTCGGCCGTGTACACTGATCTATTCAGTTTTACTGTTGTTCGGTAGCTTTAATAGTTTTACCACTCGACATAAATTAAAAGAACTAAAAATGAAATCAAAATTTGTTTAATAAAAACTTACTGCGAATGTTTTTTTAATTTTTAAATTCCAGCTATTTTGAAAATGTTTATGGGCACAAGTTTTTTATATCACAAAGTAATAATAATGTAAAAACTCTATTATTAATTAATAACTTAAAATTAGTTTTGTTTATTAAAAAAGCATTTTTGAAAACTTACAGCTGTTCATAAAAAATCCTTAAGATTCAAGGAAAATTGAAAATTATTATGTTGCTTAATGAAAACATTTAAATAATCGATTTTTAATAAGACTTTTACTAAAGCACTTTGCTCCAGTTTCAAAGCCCTTCTATTATTGCATTCTGATTTAGTAACGTTATAAATGTAATGGACACCAGGTCATATTGTTTGACTGACACTTCTTTGATGTTTATTCCCGTTGGCATAGTTTGTATGAAATGCAGAACTGTATTGTAATAACGGAAATTTATTACATTCGAAAAGGTGCGAAGATTATGCCTGCAATTTTATATGTTATGAACGAGTTAAGTTTAGATAATTGTTGCATGAGTTTGTATATATATATATATATATATATATATATATATATATGTGTGTGTGTGTATATATCTACCTTGGTTATAAAAAAACAAATATAACCGAAAAGTTGATTGTACACGCCTTTCAACAATGTTAGAAAATGTGCATTTCTGTATAATACCATGTATATATGTTTACATATACAGCGTTACGACAATGTGCGTTTCTGTTAATATGTGTGTACTCGTGTTTGAACAGCGTTACGACAATGTGTGTTTCTGTATAGTACCGTATGCACGTGTTTGAACAACGTTACGACAATGTGTGTTTCTGTATAGTACCGTGTGCACGTGTTTGAACAACGTTACGACAATGTGTGTTTCTGTATAGTACCGTGTGCACGTGTTTGAACAACGTTACGACAATGTGTGTTTCTGTATAGTACCGTGTGCACGTGTTTGAACAACGTTACGACAATGTGTGTTTCTGTATAGTACCGTGTGCACGTGTTTGAACAACGTTACGACAATGTGTGTTTCTGTATAGTACCGTGTGCACGTGTTTGAACAACGTTACGACAATGTGTGTTTCTGTATAGTACCGTGTGCACGTGTTTGAACAACGTTACGACAATGTGTGTTTCTGTATAGTACCGTGTACTCGTGTTTGAACAGCGTTACGACAATGTGCTTTTCTGTATATTACCGTGTACAACTGTTTGAGCAACGTTACGGCAATGTGTCTGTATAATACTGTGTACAACTGTTTGAACAACGTTACGGCAATGTGTGTTTCTGTATAATGCAATGTACAACTGTTTGAACAACGTTACGGCAATGTGCCTTTCTGTTTAATACAGTGTACACGTGTTTGAACAACGTTACGACAATGTGCGTTTCTGTATATTACCGTGTACAACTGTTTGAACAACGTTACGGCAATGTGAATAATGAGGCGCTGTCTTGACTAAATCATGAAAAAAGACCATGAATGTATATTCGGGATTAGTGAATTTCCCACTATCCTTTTTTACCAATCGACTGTGAAGTTATATTTTATTACCGTAATGAGGCGCCGTTTTGAATAAACTATGGAGGTCATGAATCTCCAATTCAGGCACCAGAATTACTCCATTACTAAGTTTAACTCTTTATCTACAGTTCCTTCAATAACGAAATACCACACGAAATTACGGAACAATTCCTTGTACTACAATACGGATTTTTTTGAACCAATGAAACAATTTTTTTCTGTTGAAGTAAACTTCATCGCTCGTATAAAAGTGTCCTTTATCAGAGAAAATAACTGTTGATTAAAAATCTGAGACTTCCAGCTTTAGTAACCAATTACGCATTTCCATTCTATATTTTGCGTTGGTTGCATTGTCAGGCAATGCGTACACGGTACCATTTCACGAAAAATCATTTTCTTTAATCGTGAATTTGCTGTCATTATTGTATTAGTAATAACCAGGACGTTTGTGCGAAATTTCGCACTATGAAAGTTTTAAGTAAACACGGCCTTTTGATTAAGAGGGGTGAAGGCGAAAGTTGGAAGGAAAATAGCAGTTAAAGAGGGGTTTAATGAGAAATTGTAATATTCAAATACAGATAAGTAAATAAATGTCAAATGTTAGAACATTATATTTGCTTTTTACCTGGTATATCACAAAGTCTACAATAACCTCATAACCTCTAACCATATTTTGACATTTTAATTGTACTTGGTATTTTATGATGTCCGTATTAACAATAGATAAATGCTTGATGGAAGGAGAAATTACAAATATATTTGTGTAAAAACAGTGTCCAAAACATGTGTTTGATATTCTAAATGCTTGTCCCGGCGTGTATGTCGGGAAGAGACAAGGTTGTTATACAGGTTGTCTGTATAACAACCTTGGGGCAGAGATATGGCTATCAGTATGGCCACATAACCCATAAGTTTAATAACTTAAGTAAATAATGAAATTGTTCTTAGCACGTTATGCAAAAAGAGGCATTTGTAATGGGATTGTCTATTCATGATTAATAAGTTAGCTTCGTAAAATGTACAAAATATTGTGTGATTTATGATGCCACGCATGCGCTTCTGTGATGATGCCGTTTTGCCTGTGACTGTTAAAATTGTCTTTTATGTTAAAATGTTCCACAAACAGTACGTTTTATCGCAACATTGATTTGCAGTGTCAGAAGCCGGTTAAAATATCTTCCTGAAGTTACCTCATTTTTGCCTGTACAAACAGTATGTGATGAAAACAAGGGATGTTGAATCAATAAATAATATATATATATATATATATATATATATATATATATATATATATATATGATTACAAACTAATTATTTTCATTAACTCAGCTTTTAAATGTAAGCTCGATCATATTGCTACAGAAATAGAAGACGAAAACGGTCCCAAGAATGTTCTTTTTTAAATCTGCCAATAACCCGCCTCCGGCTACACTATGACGTCTATAATTGGCTGAATGAGGTGGGCGGGATCAGGTGTGCAACAGCTGTAAGTATTAACTTACATCACTTCCTGTGCGCGTGTCGGCAAGTTCAAGGTCTCATCTAATTTTCCAATCTAATTTATTTACGGGCTACAAAGTGTTCCAAAAACAGGTTTCATTATCAATGAAATTATTGTAGCTAGATTAAACCAGAGATGGGTCAACAGATTTAGAACATTTAGAAGTACAAATATTGACGTAATTTTATACGGACATCTGAAGAGTTTATTGTAACGAAGAAGAATTAGAGGGCAAAATGAATTTAATGTCTAGACATCAGAACTGAATGAAGCCATTAAAGGGGAACGAGAAACGATCTCAGATATCTGAATCACTCCACTGCAGAAACGGAAAAGTGTAATAAGAAAAGAAGCTCATAAGAGGCACACACCTGACTCGCTGACGTGATGGAAGCGAATATTCAAAAAAAATATTTTATCTTACCATTTTTGTTTGTTTTTTGAATCCTGATCATAATGAGAGTTATGATCAAAGAAAACGACACTGAAAATTTGAAAGTGAACCATGTCCGCAGTCAAAGTTCAACTTTTTAAAATTTAAACGGGTATTGAAAATTAAAAGAACTAATTTATTAACGCTGATTGCGATGGTGAAATCAGATTAAAACAAAACAATTATGAGTTTTTAAAGATTATTTGAAATGGCCGCCATTTTGAAACTGTTAAACGGATTTTGTTGGGAACCGATATTGTTGAACGGATCTGTGTATATATATGTGTGTGTGTGTGTGTGTGTGTGTGCGCGCACGCGCGTGCGTGCGTTTTAGCACGCTTACATTCGCAATTTTGGTCCGATTTAATTCAAGCCTGGCACGAAAATCGAGTTCGGTAATAACTTGGACAAAGTATCTGTCCAAAAAATTTCGTTCAACATTTTCAAAATGGCGTTCATTTAAAATTTTTTGAAATTCTTAACTTTTCGTTTTAAATTATTTTGAATATCTGATTTTACTGTCGTAGTAGCTGTTAAAAAGTATATACATTATAATTTTTTTAATTTTTAAAATCCGTTGAAATTAAGAATTATTTCGGCGATATCAGTGTTAATTTTCTTATTTTCAATGTGCTGTGTTATTTTAATGCATTATGATGGTGAAATCAGAATTTCAAAAACGCTGACATTAAGAAATAAACTAGAAAATCGCTTCTATCACGTCAGCGAGATTACTTACAGTTTTAATCGTATATATTTTTCTTTAATTTTTACTTTAGTTTTGCAATTTGTCAACTTGTAACTTACTTGATCGCTACAATGTGTATTGAAACGAATATACCGTTAGGCATGTGAGTTAACCGTTAACCTATGCTCCGTTGGATGTTAGCTGTTAGGGTAAACAGATGGGGGTCGTTAGTGCTGGTATAAGTGTGTCGTTAGGTGGTTTTATGGTTTATGCTCTCGTTACATATCCTATAACTTTCATAGAACGAGTTTATTTTTACGCCAAGACAACAAAACATCGGTAAACGCTGTTTCACTGGCGTGACGTCAGCGAATTCCCCAACAGTAATTTTTTTAAATTGTATCCCTTTTAAAAAGAATGTCGTCATAATTAGCATTAGTATCAATATAAATTAGCATTTCAAATTCAGAAATTAAGATGGAAATACGAAACGATCTCTGTTGATCGTAAATATAGATTTTGCATTTTCAGTGCAATATTAAATTTGAAAATGCTAATTTACGCAGATTTTAACGCTGATTGCAATAATGAAATCAGATATTCAAAAAGTAAAAAACTGAAATGTTTTAAAGTTCTAAGTGATTTTAATTTTGTCATAGCCATTACCAAGCCGTTGTCATTTTTGGGCACTTCGGATTCTAATCGACATAAATCAATATTTCTAATAATAAAATTACATTGGCAACCGCCGTCATATTTCTTTTGTAATATTAAAGAATTTTTACAAAGCTACGGATTTCCACGCTGATACTATGGTGTGAATTCAGACTTTCTGTGTATGGTAAACGAAATTGAAACCATTTCAAACGGTTTTTTACAGTTATAATCGGTATTTGTTTAAATCAAACGGGATAAAAAATGTAATCACGGTCGACACATTTTTTCAAGAAAAATATTGTTCCGACGTTTCTCCAAGATCGGCATTTTTGAGGTGATTGTCGCTTCAAATGTGAAATCAGACTAGAAAACCACCACGAAGATACCATGTATGATTTTGGTGGAACGCCGGAACAACGATTTTTCTTGTAACCGTTGTGTCAAAAGGATGTACAAACGTTTTCAGTTTAATTCATAATAGGATCATTATTCTCGTTGCCTGCTACGCGGCCCTACAATGTGTTGCATCCTAGTGTTGCATCCTTCAATGTTTAACTAGGCTAAACTTGTGATTATAATCAACTGTATCTCGGCTAAACGTTTGATTACTATAAGTTGTAGCTTGGCCAAACGTATGATTATAATCAGCTGTATTTTGGCTAAACGTTTGATTACGACTAGTTGTAGCTTGGGTAAACGTATGATTATAATCAGCTGTATTTCGGCTAAACATTTTATTAATATCAGTTTTAGCTTGGGTAAACGTATGATTACAATCAGCTGTGTTTTGGTTAAACGTTTGATTACGACCAGTTGTAGCTTGGGTAAACGTATGATTATAAACAGTTGTTTTTCGGCTAAACGTTTGAATATCACCAGTTGTACCTTCGTTGAACGTATGATTATAATCAGCTGTATTTCGGCTAAAAGTTTGATTACGACCAGTTGTAGATTGGGTAAACATATGACTATGACCAGCTCTAGCTAATTGAATAGTATGAATCAGTCAGCTGTAGCATAAACACAACCGATGTGGCGAAAGACATTTACGTGTCTATATGTGAAGATCTAATCTTATAAACCTTGTTATAAAAGGTAAACTATAAACTTTTTAGAATTTTTCAAACGAGCTCAAAATCGATGTGGCGTGTAAGGATTATTTTAAGCCCATATTTGTCATTTCGTTTATTAGTTCTCGATGTATATTTAAATTTACAAGCAACAATCACAACTGTCAATAGACTATGTGTATTTGTGTTTAGTCTGTTCCATAACTAATTAAGTTTTAAAAGATTTTTCAAATGAGATTCCATTCGATCAGCAATATTTTAAGCCCTCATACACATAATGTTTTTCTACATATACGTAGAATTATGTGATACTTTTATTTTTTTTTAGTATGAGAAATATTTAAGGAACAACTCATATTTCAAAGCCTGTGTGGTTATCATCACTCCAAAGCTCATTTTTCAATAACAGATTGACAAAAAATAATGTCTGCTCTCTGTCCAGTTTAGGTTGCCAATATTCTTGAAAGTAAATTTAAAACTAGGTAAACTGGCTTGATTTGTTATAAATTACGTTACAAAGATTTTGAAAAATAATTGAAAAATATATTTGTCGCTTTCAAACCACAATTCTCTTTTGATAATAATATTCCATTCATTAGGAAGATTTAGTTGAAATGCAATTAAAACTTTTTCACTCCCTTGTAACAGTTTCAATAAAGCATTTTATAATTGAATGCAAAGCGTTTGTCCAGTTTCCTTTCACAATTTATTTCCTTTATTTGATTCTGTTTTCTGAATTACGACAGCTTGTTTAGTATAAAACATTCGTCTAATAAATTTAATTCAATAAATTATTAATAACTTTTTTGGATCACGGTTACAATTCACTCAATCCCGTTTTATAACGGTAATTGGTTTTACAGTCACCATAGATGACGTCATCCATTATCTCAACCATCGACGCCCATTTGGATCACAGTACGCCGCCATTTTATAAAGTTTAAGCAGCTTTCTGCTTAATTAACTTTGTTATTCTTCAAACAATGGCTGAAAAGTTGTTATTTATTAAGGCAGCCTCGACTAAACTTAATGAAACAACGTTTGAATTTATTATGAAATATTTGAACCATTTAGAAGAGATGTTTTTAGTATAGTTTTAAATTGTTTTAATTTAATTGTTTTCTATTTTTGTTTTATTATGTTCTTTTATTAGTTTTACTATCCTGAGATGCTAGGACTTGATTATATGTACTCTCTTTAAAATACGAAGTCAGAAAAAATGTAAAACTCTTTTTAAGGACAGAAGGAATGTGTTATTTTCTCTTGATTCATAAAGGTTATCATAAAATTGACTCAGAAATGTTTAATAAAAATATAATCACTGCACGCAACTGGCTCGCACAGATGAATTTCCACAAAGTAAAAATTACACATTTAATATTATTCATTTGTTTTATCTTACATTTAAAAAAAATGTGGTTGTAAGATTCTGAGACAGATCAGAGAGAAAGAAAGGGAGACAGAGTGAGTGTGTGAGTGAGTGAGTGAACGAGTGAGTGAGTGAACGAGTGAGTGAGTGAACGAGTGAGTGAGTGAAGGAGGAAGAAATGGAGACAGACAGACAGGTAGACAGACAGTAAGTGAGTGAATGAGTGAATGGGTGAGGAAGGAAGAGAGGGAGACAGACAGTGAGTGAGTAAGGTAGTGAGTGAGGGAGGAAGTGAGGAAGGCAGACAGTGAGTGTGTGAGTGAGTGAGGGAGGGAGGGAGGATTAGAGGGAGACAGAGAGGGAGTGTGTGTTTGAATGAGTGAGGTAATGAGTGTATGAGTAAGGGAGGAGGGAGGAAGAGGAAGAGAGGGAAACAGACATACAGACAGTGATTGAATGAGTGAGAAAGGAATATGAGGGAAACAGATAGAGAGTAAGTGAGGTAGTGAGTGAGGGAAGAAGAGAGGGAGACAGATAGACGGTGAGTGAGTGAGTGAGGTGGTGTGTGAGAGAGAGAGGGAGAGAGAGAGAGAGAGAGAGAGAGAGAGAGAGAGAGAGAGAGAGAGAGAGAGAGAGAGGAAGAGAGGGAAACAGACAGTGAATTAGTGAGGGAAGGAAAATGAGAGAGAAAGACAGTGAGTGAGAGAGTGAGTGAGTAAATAAGTGAGGGGGTAGAAAGAGAGGGAGGTAGAAAGAGAAGGAGGGAGAGAGACAGACTGTGAGTGAGTGAAGAAATAAGTGATCTAGTGAGTGACGGAGGGACGGAGGGCGAGAGGGAAACAAAAAGAGAGTGAATGAATGAGCAAGGAAAGGAGAGGGAGAGAACGAGAGTGCAAGTAGCTCAGCTTGACGTGGGTTAGGTGGCTTAAATAATATTCCGGTTAACCATGCAGTTTACACGAAACTACAAAAGCTAGTTTAATTACACATTAACTATGAATCTCATGTACTTATTAATTGTGCAACAAATAATAATAATTGTATTTAGCGCAATACCTGTCACAGCAGAAATGTCGGTTGTCAAACAGTGACGTTTGTTAATTACACAACTAGCGAATATGTAAAGCTAGTTTGGAACACCTTGATTAGAGCAATGTGACAGTACGATTAGAATGTCGTATTAATAAACGAGCGATGTTAAATGTTAGTATAAAAACAAAATAGATTATTCTTATTAAGCGAGTGAGAGCTGCTTGTTTTGTTTTAGCGAGCAAATGTAACTACAGCTGAAGTGTATAGCAAACGATTGAATGGCCAGGAGGGATGTGTAGACTAATAACAGCTGATCTATGTTTGTACACAATTTATAAAGAAAATAATTACATTTTAATATTTTTAAATATTTCATTTCAAGTAAATATTTGTTATTTAAAATTATCCGTTTGATTCTTCTCTTTGGTTAATCTAAACTTATACTGTAAACTATTGTTACACTGTATTGTAACTATTGTTATACTGTAAACAATACATAACTAAATCTGGGTTTGTTACAGGTACCTGAAAATGGTAATAGCGGAATGACTGCCTCCTGTTGAGGAAACAAAACCAGTAATGGAAGTCCAGGAGGAAAATAGTCTGCAAACACAGGATGCTAACAGGTTAGGATCTGAAATTTGTTTATTAAAAATTAAACTTCAGTACTTGGTGATTCAGCTTTGCTTTGCTGAAATTTTATGTTAGATATCCCAGTGTTAGAAATTTGGGATCTCTCCTAACCGGGGTTCTTTCGAGAATCGGGTATAGGTGGTTAAAAATGTCTTTTAATACATATCACTTCTTATATTGTTATGGATACTTCTACACTTGATAACAACCCAAGAATGAATACTATTGAACACTGTTATCATATTAAAAAAGTTTTCCCGAAATAATGTTCCAAAATCCTTTCTGAAATGGCATGCCTCAATGTTTTCAACCCAAAAAGAAAAGAAGACATTCCGCTTGGCTGGATTGTCTTTTTCTGGAACACCAGTCACTTCTCGACGTACAGTTGGCCCTCAAACGTCGCTCTGGTTGGTTCATAAATGATTGACTCTAAAGTCCCCGCAGAATCAACTGATCCTCCGGTCCCTCCAGAATCGACTGACCATCCAAGCCCTCCAGAATCGTCTGACACTGATTCCTATAAAATCGACTAACCCTCTGGTCCCTCCAGAATCGACTGAACGTCCATTCTTCCCAGAATCGACTGACCCTCCTGTCCTCCCAGAATTGACTGATTCTCTGGTCTCTCCAGAATATACTAACCCTCCGGACCCTCCAGAATCGTCTGACACTCTAATCCCTCTAGAATCGACTAAACCTACGTTCCCTTCAGAATCGACTGACCCTCAGGTCTCTCTAGAGTCGACTGACCCTCAGGTCCTCCCAGAATCGACTGACTCTCTGGTCTCCAGAATCGACCGACCCTCCGGGCCCTCCAGAATCGTCTGACACTCTGATCCCTATAGAGTCGACTAACCCTGTGGTCTCTCCAGAATCGACTGACTCTCTGATCCTTCTAGAACAGACTGACCCCCGTTTCCGCAGAATCGACTGACCGGCGACCTACTTCATTCTCAAGCTTTTATCTTAGCTACTGTTCTACATGCCTTATTGTTTATAACATCAGGCAGTATGTCAGCAGTTTTATAATTTGTATGTGTCTTTTCCAACAGTGCTCTTTGGCTGTACTCTCTTTACAATCTTTAAGACTTATAATTTTCATTCCTAACATTAAATACTTATATAGTCAGCGTTTTTGTAATTAAAAACAATTTCCCCATAGATAAGACCTCGTCGTCGGTTCTTGAACCCAGCTAAGTATGTTGACTCTTGGCTTGTGTTTGGACACCATTCACAATTAGCGTAAAAAAACAAAATCATGATGAAAAGTATTAAAGTTTTGAACAATATTTTAGGATAGGTAGAAAGCTTAAACAATAATGAAAAACAGCTTTTTTTGTTTAAAAATAAAATTTGGAATTCAATAAACTGTTCAAGTTTTTGTAAAACCAATGATATTTCTAGGCCAATAATTTGGAATACCCCCCCGGAAGGTTGCAGTTCCAACCCATCTGGTTTCTAGAAATCCAGCCTTGCGCTGGTTCGGTTTCACATTGTATTTTTTGTTCGATTTAACGTAACCTCGACATCTTCTGTTAACACTGACAAGGCATGTCAAAAGGCTCACGTACATTTCGAAGTACTGTTATGAAACAAGGTTATTGGTCTAGTATTTGGTGGAATTATTTACTGAATTTGCTCTTTTGTTTTCCATTTGACATCGGACTCGATTAAGGACACTGAAGTAAACAAACAGTGAATTAATGTAAATTGATTTGTCGCCTGGAACTGATTTCAATTAGCAAAAAGAGACTTTCAGTGTAACGCCTCGTTTGATTTTTACAGATAAAATGAATTCGATCACTGCACGCAGCTATTGCGCGTGTAGGCGAATTTTCAAAAAGTAAATGGAATAATTTAAGCGATCATTTCTATAGGGCATACTGGAAAATCAAACTTTTTGCACGTTAGACAAGTAGATACACTGCCATTCTGCTTTTAAAAAATCTGATTTTATTCTCGTAATAAGCGTTAAAATCTGAAAATTTATTTTTTTTTCAAAATCCTAAAAATTATTTTGTGAAAATTTTAACTTTTATTACGATAGTAAAACTACTAAATTGAATTTTATAATTGTTGAAGTGAATCTTTCTTTTCGCCCTGTATGGCAAATTGAGTGTAACGGAAGGAAGCAGTGTAGAATTCTTTATACAATAAGGTGGTTGAAACAACTTATTGTTACAGAGATGCCAGTCAGTAACTAACAATAATATGTATTACAAAATCAAGCGACCTGACCATAGATAGACTACTTAGAATACTGAAATGAGGGAGTGGATTAAATATTAAATAAAATAATGGTAGAATTAGAATTTAAAATGTTAAAAGTAAGTGCAATATTATAATTTATAAATTTTTGTAGCAATAATAGAAACTACAATTATATACCAGTAATACAGATGTTATGTAATAATACTTAACAGATGTTTTGTAGCTCGAGTTTGAGTAATTTTTAGGTTACAAATAACAATTTTACGTTATGAAGAGAGTTTGTTTCGATTTTATAAAGTTAAAATTCAAAAAAGAGACCGAATGAAAGTTACCAAAAAAGAGAGAATGAATGATGAAGGTATACCAGTATACTAAAAAATGAGAAACGGCTTAGTCTCTACCAATCAAATGTGTTTGCTTAACGTCCGTAATTTGTTAGACTAATGAGGACAGAGGTGTGCGCATGTTCGAAAACGCATCATTTTGATTATTGTATTATATACATTTACAGCTGTCTCTCTGAAGTAATGGAAGCGAATTTCCAAAAAAAAATTTTGGTGTATAATTTTTTATTTGATAGAGGTCAATACGTTGCCCATTATGTATTGCAGAGCGCAAGGAAACTTTTGAAACTGCACACCGATCCCATATTTCTAAATTAATCAAAATGAATCCGTGGTATAAGAAACTAAATTACAACCCTTTCACAAGTGAAGGTCTGTAAGTCTATGAAAGAATTTAGAATTTCTGGTTATCAGAATTAATAGTTTTAAAAGAACTGTTAGTTAAAAGAACTGTTATTTTATTACACAATGAAGGTGTTACAATGGAAGTCTATAATTGTTAAATACAACAGAATTTTTTTAATAACCCAGTGAAAGCAAAAATCTGTTAGTTTGTTCTTGTTCTACCTTCATCAATTTGATTAGTTATGGGCTCGAGATTCTTTGATGTAACAAGAACTGTCAAAATAATTTTGCGTTTGGAAATGCAGTACGTTACAATATGTAGGTGTTATTAAGATGTTAAAATATTTAACTGTTACTATGTTAAGTGTTAATATTACGTACAATATTTTTCTGTTACTACGTTAAGTGTTATTAATACTTTACAATATGTAAGTGTTACTACGTTAAGTGTTAATACTACGTGACAATATGTAACTGTTACTACATTAAGTGTTAATAATAAATTATAATATGTAACTGTTAGTACTTTGTGTTAATACTACGTGACAGTATGTAACTGTTACTACGTTAAGTGTTAATAATACGTACAGCAGATTACTGTTACTATGTTAAGTGTTAATAATACGTTACAATATATTACTGTTACTGCGTTAAGTGTTAATAATACGTACAGCAGATTACTGTTACTGCGTTAAGTATTAATAATACGTTACAATATGTAACTGTTACTATGTTAAGTGTTAATAATTCATTACAATATGTTACTGTTACTACGTTAAATGTTAATAATACGTTACAATAAGTTACTGTTGCTACGTTAAGTGTTAATAATACGGTTTATCATAAATTCGCATCGTATGTTTTAGCCGTGTTAGAGCAGCCTTTCCAAAAATGTGAGCCCAATCAATCCTTTGCCCATTCTGCACTGCGGAGTACAAGGCCACTTTTGAAATTGCACCGATCCCATACCTCTAAATGAATGAGTGGTATAAGAAACCAAAGTACAACACATTTCACAAAAAATGAAGGTCTGTAAATTCAAGTCAGAATTTAAGAATTTCTGGGTCTCAGAATTAATATTTTTATTATGAATTGTTAGTTACATATTCTATTATATCACACAATGAAGGTTACATAAATTTATCGTGACAGCGATAACAGCCTTATTGGTTTTTCGCTGGCAAAAAAATGCATAAATTTAGAAATTTATAATTGTTAAATACAACATAATTTGTTTAATAATACAGTAGTGAAAAGCAACAATCAGTTAGTTTATTGTTGACTGACCATTATCATTTTAAATACTCTTGGAATTGGCGTTCTTGGACATCTCTCTACCTTAGCTCTTATTGCTGTGCACTCGTCACCTGTTAACACCACAAAACAAGGTAAGTACTAGATAGGTTAGCAGTACTAAAGTTGATTTTAAAAAAATAAAACGAATATTGATTTACATTAAAAAATTGTTTAGATAATTTATTAAGCTTGTAATAATGTTTTTTAAACTTTAAATTTAATATATTACTTAACCTTACGTTTTTTCCAGATTAATGAAAGGTAACTACTTGCCAATTTGGTAGTTATACCAGTAATTAGTTTTATGACTGTATTAGTTGTACTAATACTTACTTAATACTGTATTGTTCCTCGGGCAATTCTGAAACAAGAAAAGTTATATTTTGATTATATCTTAAAAAAGTCATTGAGTTTTCAATTATTTAGTTTATTTTTTTTAAGGCGAAAAGCACATTGAGGCTATTATCGAATCTCTAAGTATAACTGTGAGTGTAAAGTGTTAAAGTCGTAAGTGTAGTGTTGTAAGTGTAAGTGTGTCTTAGACGTCGCGAGGGACGTCTAAATCCTCTCAATAGGTGCAGACTAGCTAGGATTATTTAGTTTATGCTCAAAACATTGAGTACAGAATTTTTTTTGTGTTTTAGGCAAAACTATTGTAAAAACTTTTATCTGTTCTAATTTAGAGTACGTACCAAGAAAAATTGTCTCTGGTACAATGCAAATAGTTCAACACTCCACTCCTACACTTACGTATCTCAATGCCAGTGTATACTGAAAAAAGTAAAATGATTTTCTCTTTAATACATAAAATACCATTCGGTACATTACTATTTTAAGTGTTATTAATACCTTACACTATATTACTATTACTAAGTTGTGCTATTAACACGTTACAATATATAACTGTTACTACGTTAAGTGCTATTAATTAGTTAATATACGTAACTGTTACTACGTTAATTATTAATACAATATATTAGTACGTTAAGTGCTATTAATACGTTACGCTATGTTACTGTTACTACTTTAAGTGTTATTATTACGTTACAATATATAACTGTTACTACGTTAAGTGCTATTAATACGTTAATATATTTAAATGTTACTACGTTAATTATCATTATTACGTTGCGATATGTAGGCCTAACTCTTACTACGTTTAATGCTATTAAAAATTTATATTATGTAACTGTTACTACGGTAATTGTTAATAATACGTCTCAATATATTGTACATTAATGCGCTACACTATGTTACTGGTTCTACGTTGTGTTAATAATACGTTACAATATGTAACTGTTACTAATATGTAAGTGTTATTAATACGTTAATGTATATATAACTGTTACTATTTTGTTGTTGTTGTTATTTTAAGGCGAAAAGTACATTGAGGCTATTATCGCCTCCCTAAATGTAAGTATGACTGTAAAGTGTTAACGTCGTAAGTGTAGTGTTGTAAGTGTAAGTATGTGTTAGACTCGGGTACCGCAAGGGACGTCTAAAT
This sequence comes from Callitettix versicolor, assembly GCA_022606455.1. Classification (NCBI taxonomy): domain Eukaryota; kingdom Metazoa; phylum Arthropoda; class Insecta; order Hemiptera; family Cercopidae; genus Callitettix; species Callitettix versicolor. The sequence continues at coordinate 28,361,445 of CM040187.1, forward strand.
CCTCTCAATAGGTGCAGCTAATAACTGTTACTAAGTTAATTGTCTAAAGCCGCTGTGAAAGAATCTGAAAATTCTGGGTAAAATGATGATCTGTATTTAGTCATTTCATACATCACGTCCTTACTTACTAGGGTGGTCGGATGTCTGGTACGTACATGCAACAGGAATTAACGTTATTAATATTTTATTTCCCTCGTAGTTTTAAAGAAATAAAAGTTTAGACAATTGTACTAAACGTAAAACTAAGATAAATGTGTGATAATTTTAAAATTACAAATTTTTCGTCTTTCTTACAGTGGCATATATATATATATATATATATATATATATATATATATATATATATATATATATATAATCGTGACAAGCAACTGTCTCGCTGACGTGATAGAAGCGAATTTCCAAAAGCATTTATTCTTCACTTAGCCCTTTTGAAATTCTCATTTAACCGTCGTAATCAACGTTAAGATCTGCGAATATTAGGATTTCACATTTTAGAATTAACGCTGAAAATAAGAAAATGAAAACTGACCACCGTCATTACACTTTATTCACCTAATATGAAGTTATTTCGAAAATTCAAAATGCTGCTTGATTCGATTTTTTGCGCTGATTGCGGTGATGAAATCAGATTTTCAAGAAAAAAAGTGTTTTTTTAAGTGTTAAACAAATTTTTTTTTAATTTGAAAAGGCTGCCATTTTGAAATTGAAGAACGAATTTTGCTGATGACGGAATTGTTCATTATATCAAAATAATTATTTTTATGTCGAATTTGAAACAAACGGACCGAAATTAAAGTTATGGTGCTAGAAACACGCACTGCGCGCGCGCGCATGCACACACACACACACACACACATTCTTAAAAAAAATTACAGATAATTCTCAAAAAGTAATCTAGAGATCAGGATCTGTACTCATTTCAAGCTCCCGAGTCTGGCTTTTACCATAATGAATTAATTGCTCATTTTTTTAACGAAAATTCCTTGAAAATTGAAGTACATAATAATGATAAAAACTTTGTCTGGTGTTACTACACTATACGTTACACTATGTAATTGTTACTACGTTAATTGTCATTAATACGTTGCAATATGTAACTATTTATATCAATATATATATATATATATATATATATATATATATATATATATATATATATACACACATTATGATTTTAAAAAGAGTTGATTTTATCAACTTAATTAACTAGGATGTTATTCACACATTGCACTTTAAATTTTCAAGTTTCATTTTCAAAACAAAACTAAATCTTAAAACGGTCTTGTTTTTTTGGTATTTTGCAATGATTTTAAGTTCACTTTAGCTGGTAGTAATACTGATTATAATTGAAAACGTTGTAAAGAAGTTATTTGATTCTGAATTTTTTTAAAATTTCGTTTTATTGCTTTAACCGAGAACTTGGATTATTTAAGTGTTTATTTAAAAATAAAACATTCTGTAAAACACTTACCACTACAAGTAACAATGTGAATGCAGAGAGGAAAAGCATGTTTGCAGACTGTATGTTAGCGAAATATTGTATCAGATAGAGAGATTTCCAGCAATATATACAGTTACATTTCCTGTTTGACAAACGTGATAGCTAAATAATTTGTCTTTTTTATTTAAGCTTCTTCATTCTTGGCAAGAATTACAGTATAATTTTATGTTTTCAATTATTAGCCTATTACAGTGCATTAGGAAATTCAAGGATTCACATTGTCATTTTAATACATGAAACATTATACTGCATAAAACTGAAAAAACATTACCATCAGAAAGCAAAAACATCGAGTGTAATTGGACTACTGATAACACTCATATTGTGTTAAACAAAGCAGAACTCTCGATTAAATCTGAGTGTAATCAATACTCTACATATTCTGAACGAATCCGCAGAAAAATTGTCGAAGCAGGAAAACATGGCCAACATAATAAGTCATCCTAATGACTTTCTCTCGTGATTATTAAAACATCTGACAAATTTTTGTAAATCATTGTTTAGTAAAATAAATAGAGCTTGTATTCGTTCTAATTATGCGGCATTGCTGCAGAAATATCAGGTAATGAGGCAAGCGTTAATCATACTGATTCTTAAAATATATTTTAAAAGTTTGTGACAACTAAACAGAAAATTGTATACTTTTGCCTACATATGACACAAATGCACGTTACAGGCTAACAAAACATTAACTGTTCACTACGACGGCCGTTTTTACGTGTCATAAAATTTTGTATTTGGTTAATTATACGAAATCTCAACTATAGACGTAAATTTTTTCCGTTAAATGTGTCTCATCTTAGGTGATTTTCAACCGGAAAATGAGCTGTATTCTATATATTTTAGAGGTTATTTCCGTGCGTCACTGGTGGCACACGATGCCTATTTGTAAACCATTGCTATAATAGTCGTAGTGCGTCACTGATGGCACAATGCTATTAATCCGTATACACATACAGTTTCAAGTTAAAGACGCCATAATTTATCATTTGTTCTTTGATGTCTGTGTTATAATTGTCAATAAATAGTCGTCATTATTTTGAATATGTTCGCATTTTAGTTTACAAATAAAGGTCACGTAGATAAAGAACAAACATCAGAAGACCAAAATATATTACTTCATTATATTTAAAATTATGTTTAAAAATTAAAAGACGCTTCTAAGATTTCTATTGAAGTTAAATTTATCCTTTTAAATTATCTATAAGGTGTGCCACTGTAAAAAATAACAAAATACAATAGACCAAAATCTAATCCGACTAAAATTTTACTAATCCGGTTACTCTAGCGCATTTTAAAATGGTCGTACAACAGAATTCTAGGCTTCAAACATGGGCGTCATTATAAATAAGCCCATATGAAGTGAGAAAAATAGTGCATCACTCGTGGCACTCACCGCCTATTTTGAAAACCACCGTGCGTCACTAGCGACACACTCTCGCCTTACAGGCATTTGCAGCGTGCGTCACGAGTGACGCACACATTCGTGAACGTGTTAATAATGGTAATTGTAAACACTATTTAGTTGACATCAACCTCAGTCATTTTTCTGATCTAACAATAATTTATTTCATATATGAATGAACAGTAATGTAAGTATATTGATTAAAAAAAAACTATTTAAAAAAATACAAAATTCCAATTGTATTAATTTGTTTTACAATACGAAAAGTAATTCTGAAGTTGTTTGGCTTGCAAAATAGTACAAAGGGAAAAATTTAACTTAAAAGCCACGTATTATTTAAAAAAAAACAAATAGTAGCAGTGTTATTCCGAGAATAAAATGTGACAGAGTTTTTACGTGTTTATTTGGTGTAAAATTTTATCTGTCTTTGAATGTTACTTTTTTTGTTCAGCACTCGCATTATTTTATAGTTCCGATAACAAAATTCCTTTTATTCAGTCAGTAGGAAACCATAGAAAGAATGTGTTTCTGGATAGAAAAAAATAGGTGCAAGTATTTGATTTACAATGTTTAGTTAATAACGGTGTTTGAACAAAGAATCACATAAATATATTTGTATAACGCCTATTGGATATACGGTACTACCACAAAACGCCCTTTCTGGCGCCAAACAAAAGTATTAACGTAAAACCCCTAACACCATACAAGTGTCAGTACAGGCTCAGGGGATTATTATAGAAACATCAACTTATTAAGGGATGTATAACTAAAATTCATTTCTATAAATTTGTTGTTATATTTATAATTAACATCAATTTAAAATAAAATAAAATAAAAGCTTAGAAAAATGTTTATTTAAATGTTTATGTAAAAGTATCTAAAAAATGTTTTTATGTAACAAAAATATTTATGTAAAAGTATGTAAAAATGTTTTTATGTAACATAAAAATGTTTATATAAAAGTATGTAAAAATGTTTTTATGTAACAAAAATGTTTATGTAAAAGTATGTAAAAATGTTTTTATGTAACATAAAAATGTTTTTATGTAAAAGTATGTAAACATGATTTTATGTAACATAAAAATGTTTATGTAAAAGTATGTATACATGTTTTCATGTAACATAAAAATGTTTTTATGTAAAAGTATGTAAAAATGTTTTTATGTAACATTAAAATGTTTATGTAAAAATGTTTATGTAAAAGTATGTAAAAATGATTTTATGTAACATAAAATGTTTATGTAAAAGTATGTAAAAATGTTTTATGTAACGTAAAAATGTTTATGTAAAAGTATGTAAAAATGTTTATGTAAAAGTATGTAAACATGTTTTATGTAACGTAAAAATGTTTATGTAAAAGTATGTAAAAATGTTTATGTAAAAGTATGTAAAAATGTTTTTATGTAACATAAAATGTTTATGTAAAAGTATGTAAAAATGTTTTATGTAACGTAAAAATGTTTATGTAAAAGTATTTAAAAATGTTTTTATGTAACATAAGAAGTTTATGTAAAAGTACGTAAAAATGTTTTTATGTAACATTAAAATGTTTATGTAAAAGTATGTAAAAATGTTTTATGTAACGTAAAAATGTTTATGTAAAAGTATGTAAAAATGTTTTTATGTAACGTAAAAATATTTATGTAAAAAATGTTTTTATGTAACATAAAAATGTTCATGTAAAAGTAAGAAAAAATTAGTTTGTCGCAAATATTATTTATTTATTATCGTATACAATCTCACGCACGTACGGTTGAACAATGATAAAATCGAACAAACAATGCTGTAGGCCTATAGTGTTTGCAAATATCACTATTACAATCTGTACGATATTTAGTAAGTTATCGTCTGAATATCATACCGTAATAATTTTTTATCTAAAACATCTCTTTGTAATATGATTTCACATTCGTAAAATCAGCAACGTTAGAGTAGCAGAAACTTTTATTTTAACATTTGAAATTACATTAAAATTTTAAACAATAATTTGTACAGATTTAATTATACAAAAATGCGGTGATAAAAGTAAATTATCCAGACAAGTTACACCTGCCACACACATTTGCGCGCGCGCGCACACACACACAAAACACACTACACACAACACACACACACACACCAACACACAAAACACACTACACACAACACACACACACACACACACACACACACACACACACACACACACACACACAAACACACACACACACACACACACACACACACAAATACAATAACGCACCACACAATTTTTGATAACAAAATGATTTTTTAAAGTATTGACATGTTCGCCATTTTGAAACTCTTAAATGGTTTTTTTTGGAAAACGAATTTGTCTAAACTATCACCAAAGTCAATTTGTGTACCAAGTTTTAATCGAATCGGATCAAAATTGCGAACGTGAGAATGCTAAGATAAACGCACACCCACACCCACACCCACACCCCCCACACACACACACTTCTTGGTGCCGGGATCAGAGAAATTTCATTTTTCAATGTAAATTAACTAATAATTTATTTTCTAAAAAGTCAACTGACCTTTACAGGTGGAAGAAAGTTTAATAATGAACTGTAAGGTTAAACACCTCCAGCACAGACGTTGTGTAACAAGGTTAAATTTGATTTCAATAACTGTATAAGGCTATTGTTGATTTTCCAAAAATATGTCTCCCTTGTAGTTAAACACTAATCAAATTATTAATGATTGAATTGTGGCAGTGTTAACCTGTTTATTGGAGTGTTGGCACAAATTACTGAAAAGTAAACAATCTAATTGTTGGGAATCACATTTTATCCAATTTTTGGAAATCGGACTACATCTCGTTTCACGGAACGTTTCATAAGCAAAAATAACATAATCTACACACACAAGCTCAGCCTGTTACATGCTATATATCGGCCTGTAATTGTAGCATTTCTCAATGAACTGAAAGTGATTATCCATTTGACCGTGTTCTTTGCGTGACTTGGACACTAAGCCGCAGTGTGTCCAGTAAGATCCAGACTGTACCTGAGGTACTGACCACGGCCTTGCCCAGCCGATTTTTAACTTTTTGATAGTAATTCAGTTTTTAAAATCCCGTCTTTGAAATAACTTATCACTAGCAAATACAGATTGACGAAATTTTAACTGTTATTTTCGTGCAAAAACATGCCAAGAAAGTCAATAACTATAAAGTTAAGCATTCTTCAGAAAAAACGTAATAACCGGGTAAATAGTAGACATAAAAATCCCAGTTCCTAGTATACTGTTCACAAGTGTACTATGTTCAATCGTTGCAAATAGTTGTGTTATCTTTATAACCTTTAGCCTGTTAAAATGTTAAATTTCACACAACAGCAAAAACACTCTTGATAATTGTGTGTTTTTTTAAACATATTACGCTAAAAAAAACTGTATAATATTTTTAAAAAATCATGGTAAAAAAATTAATGTAACCTGTAAAAATTTTCATTATATTATTTATCATTTGTAACAACGAATCAAAGTCAGAGGTGTGTTATAAAAAAATCCGATAGAATGTCAGTAAACTCCGGTTTCGAGTACCACAATGGCATGCTTAACTTCGAAAACGCACAATCTTAAACGTATTTCTGAAAGTTTGTTTATCAATCACGCGTTAACTACTTACTGGTCCTTTGAGATGAAAGTTGGTACGAACATGTTTTACTACCTGAGATAAACGTGGGCTTATTCCGTTTTACAAACGCTATTATATTACTTATCCAGTCCAACTTATTTTATTTAGTATTTAATTATGTGATATGTGTTAACTGTACAACAGTTACGTTTTATACATTTATTATATATTTGTAGGTATAAATAATAAATATTTAACATATTTTAAACGCCATTATACTACTTACCCAGTCCAACATATTTATTTAGTATTTACTTTTGTGACAAGTGTTAACTGTACAACAGTAACGTTTTAGTAATATTTAATTTCTTAATATAATATTATAAATCTGAAAGTGTGTTTGTGTGTGTGTGTGTGTGTGTGTGTGTGTGTGTGTGTGTGTGTGTGTGTGTGTGTGTGTGTGTGTGTTTGTTTCTTATTCAGTCAGGCATTAGCTTATTTAACTGGTTGAGCTGACTGATTGAGATGAAATTTAGAATGAACATGATTACGTACCTGAGATGAACGTAAATGTATTCCCGTTTTAAAAATCTTAATCCCTGTTATTATTTATTATTACAAAATTATAGTTTATAAGCATACATTTGCAATGAATTTAACAACCTGCCTTTCCAATTTAAAATATTGCAGTTTCCATTGAAGTTGTCATTTACAGTGACAATTAATAAGTCGGGTCAGACGTTAAGAATAGCAGGAATACATTTGTCCGTGCTTCTCCCACGGTCAGTTATATGTATAACTGTAGCAAAAATCTGTATGTCTTGGCCGAAAACCATAAATCGTATATAGAAATATATTAAATTCAAATGAACTTATTCTGATTTTGAAAACCAACTATAAATTTTATTACCTACATTATAATTGCGGGCGAAGCCGCAACAGGTAACAGCTAGTTTATTATAAAAATTTAGAAACCGGATTCTATACATGATGAATACAAAAGGTAATGCGACATGATTTTCGTTACCACTGGCAGCAAATCACAGATAATGACATTAAAGGTAACGCGTCGCCTTGGGAATCTGTGACTGCGACTGGAGACACATACAATACCGTTCCAACAAACTGAACTTGTACTGAAGTTTATTGGAGTTGAAGTAAGTTAGTCCAATCACAGAGAGACTGAGGGGAAAAGACACTGAGCGTTGGCAAAGGACTCGACTTCTTTGTTTTAAAGTCGTGCACTTTTGGAATCTCCGATAAACTGTAAATAAGTAAATACTTAAGGCTGACGTGACAGAAGCGAATTTATAATATTTGAAAATCTGATTTCACACGTCACAATCAGCATTAAAATCTGCATAAATTAGCAAATAAACTTAAAAATTACATTCAAAATATTTGAATGACTCACAATCTCCGTGAAATTCATTTTATTAATTTTACAAATAATAATAAAAATGAAATGCTAATATATACAAATATTAACGCTAATTACAATGGTGGCATACAGTGTTTAATAAAACAGTACGATGATTTCAATTAAAATGTTTAAAGTAACTCATTATAACTAAAAACAAACGTATTCATACAAACAAAAACCACCAGGATTTTCTGCAGCCAGCTTTGATAAAGTAAGTGTGTTTGATACTTGTTCATTAATTTGTTTTAGCATAAATAAGCTATGGTTTTTTATGCATTGTTTTCCAAGCAATTATAGACTTTCTTACGCTGTAATTAAACACTTCCACTTGGTTTAAGAGTATTTGTTTGTCTATTAAATATTTGCCAGTAATTTATATATCATCATCATCATCATCATCATATCGGTCTATAGCGTGCTACGCCTTCCGATTCCCAAATGCACTCCTCCCTATCATTCCAGAGACCTTCTTCTAGCCTTTTTCCTTTAAATTCCTTGTCAGTATCACTTTGCCAGCTCTTTCGAGGTCTACCCTGCTTTCGAGGTCCTTCCTTTAGTATTCCATTTTAAAATCTGTTTTAGTATTCTGACATCTGACATCCTTTGAACATGACCGAACCATACCAGTTGTTTATCCATGATATCTTCTATTACAGAGCTGTTAACACCCATGATTTATCTAATCCTGATGTTAATAATATAACATAATAATTTATTTAAATTATTTATTTATTTAAATAATTTAATAATTTATATATTTTTATTAAAGGAACCTTAAATAATAATAATATACGATACAGATTGATTTCAATTAAAAACTTTTCATTTCTTTTTCATATTCATACAGACAAAAACACTAGGATTTTCTGCAGCCAGCTTTTGATGAAGTAAGTGTGTTTTCTACTTGTTCATTATTTTTTTGAGCATATACGAGGTGCATTGTTTTTGAAACAAGTATAGCTATATACGAGTTGCATTGTTTTCGAAACAAGTATAGCTTTCCTGAGGCTGTAATTAAACACTTCGTCTTGGATTAAGAATATTTGTTTGTCTATTAAATATTTTAAAATAATTTATATATACTTTTATTGAAAGAACACTAACAATTTCTTTATTAACGAATTGAAACGCCGTTTTGAAACTGTAGAATGGATTTTGCGGGGTAATAAAACTATTAAAAATCGATTTTATTTGCCGAGTTTGAAACAAAAGTGCGAAAGTGATTGTGCCTTCTGGTCATGTACATACAGAAAGTTCCGTATCCCTGAATTTACCTGTAGCAAAATTTAATAACGCATATTTGATCGCCGATTACGATGGTGATATGAAAACATTAACACTTTATTGGAAGTTCTTCTTGGAATTCTTTGAATTAGTGGCAGACGTTTTACAAAATGTGTCATGCCTAACAACAAAGTGCCTGGAAGCATGTATTGTGAACCCAAAGGATATGGATACCGGTCATTGTATTGAAGTTTAATATTCTGCGCAGCGCGGGCGTAGTTGCGTCACGTTCGTTTCGCATGAAACAGGATTCACGTGAAACCTCGGGAATTCTGCACAGCGCCCCTTTGTTATATTGAAATCGTGTGCGACATTTCTTTTTTCAGCGTGAAAATGAACTTAGCAAAGTTGTATCCTTGATCGCCTGTAGGAGTGTTGTAGAAGTGAAATTTACGGGACGATTATGCTCGTAACCTAACCTAACATAATGTTTGGGTTTCAGTTGGTGTGAGAATAGTGAATTCAAAGTGTATTTTCATTGGCATTGAATAAAATGGACTAGAAGTGCATTCTTATAACAAGTGTGCGGTTAAAGCCAGAGTAATTGGACTTTGTGCCGCTACAAACACTACAGGCTGCATGGACAGTGTGGAGACGCTTGAGAAAATAGACAGTACTATTATCTGTTTAACAGTTCAACACTCTGGCGCAAGATGCCACCAGCAACGAGTGCTCACATGACTCTCATAAGGGTTATCATTCTAATAAGAGAGTATAAGTTACACGTAATTGGACTATCTGTTGCTACGAACACTGCAAGCTGCACAGGGTGTGGAAAATTTTGAGAAAATAGTACTATATTCTGTTTAATTGTAGTTTAACACTTTGTCATAAGATTACACCAGCAACGAGCGCTCACATCTCTCTCATATGGGTTCTTGTAATTAATTGAACTATCTGCAGCTACGCACACTTCAAGCTGCAAAGTCAGGGGTATAGACGTTTGAGAAAATAGACAGTACTATTATCTGTGTAACTGTAGCTGAACACTTTGCCGCAAGATGCCGCCAGCAGGGATACCTCTTATAACGGTTATCATTCTAACACGTTTGTATTCCGTGACACTGAGTAGACGCCTCAGGCTTTGTGATAATGATTTAAAATCGAAAATATTTTTAAAACCAGCAACGGAGCCGCAAAATCGATGGTAGCATTATATGAGATGGTTAGAGAGCTAAAAGAACTGGAAACTGAGTAGGTAACTCTAAAAGACACAATATGAAGAATAAGAATGGGTTTGGAGAAGAATTTTAAAGCAAGCTAGAGAGGGGATGTAAATAAATGTACAGGAAATCGACAAATTTGGTTACGAAATACAGAAGTACGCCGAACAGTGAACAGTGAATTAACTACAGATAAGAAGTTAAAGGAGAAAAAGACGGATAAATAGTTGGAAAGAAAGAAAGAAAGTATGTAGTGGTAGTGACAGTGATGGATTGTGAAGAAAGAGGGAGAATTAATTACATGAAAAAGAAAGAGGAGATGCGGCGTACAGATAGCATTACATCGAGGCGCTTTATGATCAACTCTAATTTTAGAAAAAGAAAAGCCAAAGGAAAAACGGAGTCTTGTGTTACTGATAACGTAAGGAAAATAGCATTTTTAATGCAAAACTTATAATATTGCGCCACTGTTTGCGAATTTGTATTGCAAAATAGCAATTTTTGCCCCAAATATTGTAAAAAAAAGTTACACAAACTTTCTTATAATAAAATATTTTCCTATATTGCGGAAACTACTACTAAATAATTTAAAAAACGGCACATATTTTTAAATCGTTTAATCAGATTTTCTAAAATTTTATTCAGTAAAATCTTTCTATAGCGGCATTCAAGGAAACGTAAGTTTTATAAGAGATTTTTGCTATAGAGAGAGCTCAACCAAAACGTGTTTTTATTTGTAAAACGTAATTTGAAGTATTGAGTGCAAAGATTATTGACATAAAACTATACGACGTACAGTCTTCAGAAACAATACTTATTAAATAATACTGTACTAATAAAATACCGTAATTGCGAGAAAAGGCAACATTTTGCCTAAACTACTGCAGAACCGCTTCATCAATTCATTCAAATTCTGGTTTTCGAATTTTCTTGGAGCTATTCCCCTCATTATAATAAGTCTTCTTTATTAGCATAACCACACTTTCTCTATATTTCGTATGGTAAGAAAGTAAACTACAAAAAACCAGAATCTTGTATGTCGAATAAGAGCTTCGGTATCGGTAGGTATTGATAGTGGTTGTGGGGTTTTGTAGATCCTTGTACCACTATTAAAAGATCTATTGTGTAACTAAGTCTCTTGGATTGTAGTTCAGTGGGTGGTATCCTCAACGAGTTTAAACAATCCATTGACAAGTTCTTTCATCTTGAGGTCCTAAGAGTCTTGGAAACATATACTCCTGCTGGCAAGAGCCTCGAAACCATAAATTACATCACCAGAAGTTGTCCTTCCTTCTTGTATAGCCTACACTCCTATCATATTCAGGTGCAGTGATAGACCGTACTGCCGCTTGGGTCTATTGGTTTTTCTAAAAATTTCGTAGAGAAACCTTTTTAGAAGACGTTTACTAAAGAAATACCTTCTAAAGATATACCATCTTTTGCGGTATTGCTTTTAGATGCACCTTTTAGATGCTACTGATAACTGATCCATCCAGACTCAGAGAAACCCCTACTCAGACGACCCCGGTCCAATGAACTCCATCGGTCCAAGATGCCGATCCCAGTCTAGCCAGCCTGCTTGCTCTTTCTTCTCAACCACCTTGTGCCCTGATATCCAGTATAAAGTAACATGGTTTTCCATGTTGCGTTGAGGTTCTTCCGGCATTTCCAGACTAGTTTTGACTTTATCGCTGAACCCTCAGGAACTTGATCCTCTGCCCAACGGTTGGTCTAAGTCCTTAAAATCCCGGTTCAAATTTTCCCAAAACACAATCATTAATGTCCTGGAATAATGTAGCACACTTTCCAAGGGTAACAACACGTTTCGCTACTGGTTTCAGACATCCTCAAGTCCTACAGATAACATAGTGCCTGCCTTTTTTTTTAGAATCGTCTGTATACCATAAGGACTAAGATATACAGGCAGTACGGTTGTTTTATACCACCCTGTATACATTACTGAATAAAGTTTCAACACTTCCTATGAATCAAACCTTAAAAGGCAGTGCATGACCTTGAAAACAAACACTTCAAGTTCTTTGCCAAGGCAAGGCGTCGCCTTCTGATTGGATAAAGTAACTTCAAGTCCAATAAACTTTGCAAGTTTATCGAACGTGTAGAATTATGTTGTTTGTACGTCTGCAGTGACTCACAACTATCCGAAAACAGTATGTTATTTGTAGAATATTGTCTGTGATTCATATAAGTCGACGGTAGTTTTGTCAAAGTTTAAAAGTTAATTGTAATCAATATTACAACAATCATAAGATGAAATGAATAAGCTCTTGTACAATGTGACAGTTGGACGACTGACTGATAGAAGTGTATTCACGCCATTTCTTTTTGATTACAAAAACTTTAAGTAATCAGGCATCATTGTTTAGCCAATTATATTACTACTTTTATTGCTAAATTGAAATTATACACAAATGATGTTGAAGAAAATAGACCCTTGCTTACATCATATAAAAATACAAAAGGACAACATTGTTTAATATATCCAACTGTTAATTTTGTAATAATTGTTATGGCTGGGTTGGGTATACAGTACAGTAGCGTTTGTTTATAATTTAAATATTTATTATTGAAATTATTTATATACATAATTTTAAACGAATAAATATTCAATATCTAAAACTTTAAAGTTATAGCATAGAGGAAAGAATTCGCATAGAAACATCAGCTCACTGGTAGACTACATTTCACTTCAAGAATACTAACAATATGGACACAAGCGTGAATCTTCTGCATGCTAATGTTGGGCCCACCTAAAGACGTTTTCACTTCAAAAATACTGACAATATTCAAACACGGATTTTAGCTCTACAATCAGTTTTCACGATGATGTGATGGAAGCGATTTTCAAAATGTAACAATATTATATGTCGTAAAAGAACATTTATTTCAATAAGGGCTCGGCGTGCCTAAAGAATTGGTCAGTCAGCTGTGTCCCTAATCTGCGTATGTCAAGGTTCTTAGTTCGACCCGCAGTTACTTCCGTTGCTTTATCCTTATCGATCACGCTTATCCTTCGTCCTTATTAGTCGAAAGTGGCATAAAATATGGACTTAAAACAATTATGAACATGTGTTATGTTTTATGGCTGGATGTGATGTTGAATTTCGCGGGACGTGTGATGCGAGGAACGTGTTTATATTGACATATATCAGTATATTTTGCGCGTCGCAAGTCTCGTTATTAAATTAATTATAACTAAAAATTACTGTTTTCGTCCGGGATCGAACCGGTGACCTTTCGCGTGTGAGGCGGACGTGATAACCACTTCACTACGGATACTACGAAGAAGTACGAATGATTTAAGGATACAAAATTAATTGTTAATTTAATTTTGGTAGTTATATTAAAATATCAGTTGTTTTATATTAATTTGTAACGATCAGCTGATTTCATTGAACAGCTGATAGGCAGAACAGCTGATTTCATTGAACGTATTATAATACGTTTTAGGTAATAATAAGTTTTTAGGTAAACTAGCTATGCTAATTTGTCGTGTTTTCGAACTATTTATCGTAATTAAAATAAAAGAGAAATTGTTATTTTTTGTTCAGTAAAACAAATCTTTTAATACTATTTTTACGTAAGAGAAATTAAATTTGATCTATTCAATGAAATTATTGAATTATATATATTGAATTATATATATGTAAGGAAGTCGATCTGGTGGCTAAAATACCAGTCAGAAAGTTGTGTTTCTGATCTTGCATATTTCAAGGTTGTAGGTTCGAGACCGCAGTTACTAACGTAAGTTTTATTTTTCCCGTTAATTCACATCCCTCGTCTTTTTTAGTATAATGAGCATAATGTGGACGTTAAGGAAAAAACCGTATACTTATTTATATATGTATAATTTTTAACGTTCGCGTCGAAAGGTCAAGATCGGCGCCGTTCATTTAATGAGCCAATATTCGGGTCTTACAACTTTGGCAGTAACAGTAGCTCATTTCCCGACAGACAAGATCTACGATAGCTCAGTGCCTAAAGTGTTGGCGCGTAAATTCAAGTGGTCTCAGGATCGAATCCCAGTTTTAAACGAGACTGAGCCTTCTTGAAACTACGAGTGTTAAGTTAATTGGAAGCAGGACGAAGGACGAAAGATGAAGAAGCGCCGCTAAAACTAACCAGAATAGTGAACCTGTGTAACATTGAGTGTAGATTTAATGATATGCCAAAGTGCCTTTCAAGAGAGCGTCACTATCATATGCATTAATGCAACGCTACTAGCTGTTCTGAAAACATATGTATAAAATTAAAAAAATGCTTATATTACTTTTTCTTAGCGAATTCCTATAGAAAATGTAACCAACGCAGATTTTGATTTTTGAAACACTTTGAGAAATCGTTACTTTCATTTTATGAATTTAATATTTAGAGTATAGTATCAAAAGTTCTATATTTGTCCGGAATAGAAATTTAAACTAATAAGTTGATTATTAAACTTTTGCGTATATTTCCTTTAAGTACTGGGTAAAGATTTTTTAAATGGAAAATGAGCTATTGGAGCAGCCATCCAGGTAAGACTCAGACCATATATGAAGTCGTTATAATGTTTATATATATATATATATATATGTGTGTGTGTGTGTGTGTGTGTGTGTGTAAAAAATACAAATTATATTAACGATTCCTTAAAAAGTGACCTAGAGCTTAGAATCGGCGCTCATTTCAAGATTCCCTAGGTTTAGGTGTTACCGTGATATTACCAATACCTCATTTTCCAAAAGAAATTATTGTATAAATAATTCAGATGTAGTAAATCGGGAAACAATGAGAAAGCGTAATAAAGGTTTTTCTTTATTTTTAAAGAAAAATTTAAATTTACTAATGAAACGTATATTTCACTTAAGTATGTAACTTATATATATATATATATATAACACACCACCCATTCACTCATCACGGTTTTTCCAAAACCACCGAACGAATTATAATGAAACTTGGCACACAGCTTCCTCAAAGGACCTAGATGCACACTAAGTGATTGTTTTCAAAAATTTCACCCCTCAAGTTAAAATGGGGGTAAAACGAACTTTGTATTTTTTTTTATATCTTCAGATATCTTCAGACTTAGAGAGTTGAAATTTCGTACACATTTATCTCTTAGACTTTGGAAATGTACAGAGGAATTGATTTTCTAAAATCCTACTACAAAATGGTTTAAATTTGGTAAAAAACGAATTTTACATTTTATCTCGGTATTTCTTGATCCAAAAATTAAGAGTTGAAATTTCGTATACAAAAATTTATATTAGGCTTTAGACATACACAATAAATGTTTTTTTTTAAATTTAACCTTTAAAGAGTTTAAATGGGATAAAATTACTTTAAATTTTATTTCTAGTTCTTTACATCCAAAGACGTAGGCTAGTTGAAATTCGGTGTACAGGTTATCAGGTTTTAGAAGTGCAGAAAGAAAGGTTTTTAGAAAATTTCGCCCGTAAAGGTTTGGCACTGGGGTAAAATCTAACTGTACATTTTATTTCTGTATCTCCTGATCTGAAATATGTAGAGAGACATAATTTTATACAAAGCTTTATCCTAAGCATTGAACATATATAGAAAAATGTTTTCAAAAATTTCACATCTAAAAGGTTACAATTTGGTAAAATCTGGTTTATATAATTGGTATAAAAACTATTTATATATACTTACCTAGAACACCCCTACAAAATAGCCCTAAACGTGGCACACAGCTTCCTCCATGGTCCTAAACGCTCTCTAAGAATCGCTTTTGAAAAATTCTACTCCTTAAAGGTTAAAATATAGTAAAAATAAACTACATTTTACCTGTAACTGCAGATCCAAACGCGAGCTGGAATTCCGAACACAGAATTACCATAAACTTTGGAGGTGAATAAAATTGGTTTTCAAAAATTCCACCCCTAAAAGGGTCTAAATAAGGTAAAAATAAGTTTACATTTTATTTCTGGGTTATCAAGACATAGAATGTTGAAATTTGGTAAACAGATTTATCTTAGGTTTTGGAGGTACAAAAGAAGATTTTTCTGAAGTTCCACCTCTAACTTAAAATGGGGCAAAAACTTACTTTACATTTTATCTCTGTATTTTCAGATCCAAAATCTTAAATCGTAACTTTTATTTTGCATACAAGTATATTTTAGTCTTTAGAGGGGCACAAAGGAAGGGTTTTCCAAACATCAAACTTTATATAGTCAGTTGTCTAGTTATAATAATATTTAATGACAGGGGTAGGTATTAAGGAGTTGAGTCCAAAAATCTGACTAATTTTGCCAATAATTTGATAAAATTACTACATTTCTATCAATAACAATAACGTCCTTTTTAATAACAAAAGTTTCTCTCCCGAACATACAAACGCACAATTGTTTACACTAAATCAAAATGTTTAAGTCAAATGTCAAATTAATCAACTGTTATTTTATTTCCTGAAAAAGACAGCAGTGAAGCACTAGCTGTATACTAACGCCATAATAAAACAAATTAAGGATCTACTTAACCGGAGATTAAATAAATTGCAAAATAGGTGCAACGAAAATAAATAGAACAAGTGTTGACATTAGTTTGGCAGCGTAGGGTAATGTTTACACGCTTGTAGCGGTTATTCGGAAGCCATTAGAACTCGCTTTGTTATAAAGCAACAATACGTGCTGACGTCAACACGTTTTGTACCAGTCTGGACACGGTTCAATTAAGTTTTACTGTTTCTCTGTTCTGCTGCCAAGAATCTTTCATTGAAGCAGTTTACTTATTAATTTATTCACATGTTTCCACGCTTTCGTTGAGAGAAGCATTGTGAAACGGGGAAATTATTTCGTATAAATAACGATCCGCTTTGCTGACAGTCGCTCGCAGAAACGTAAATCAGTTAAGTATAAGGGACAAAACGGGAATTTTAAGAGGGATATTTGTTTGGTACGATTTCGCTGACGCACTGGTTTTAAATCCCATGTGAGCGTGATTATCTGTCAAGTTTTTTATAATTCCATTTAGTAGTTGAACGTATATAATAATTCATTCAGGAAACCAGTCTTTTGAAATATTACTTGCCCATTTGCGGTGCCAAGGGTTAAAAAACGCCGTATCCTTTAAATACAGTGAAATCTCTCTATTGCGGATCTCTTTATAACGGAAATCTCTTTATAGCGGCAAAATGTATTGGTCCCAATGCCTTCTCAATAGCGGCGAAACCCGTGTACACTGCCTACTCTTTTACCTTATTTATCAGTATGCTAATACGTCAACTGAATCGATTGTTTTGTGACTAATACATTTTACAGTAGTGCATTATATTTTTTATACTTTTACAATACAGTTTAATGGCGTCTAAAAATTGGAGAGTTTTGCGTGAGTTAGAGAAAGGTATGAAGCAAGTAGATGTTTACAGCAATTTTAATTTAGCTAGTTCTTCTGTTGGAACGATATTGAAAAATAAAAATAAAGAATGTCTGTTTCAATGAAGGGAATAGCTTGAAAAAAATTCGAAAGCCAGAATTTGAAGGAATTAGTGAATCATTTCTGTAGTAGTTTCAAAAAAATATTGCCTTTTCTAACAATTACAGTATCTAATTCAAAAAGTAGTATTTAATAAATATTATTTTCTTAAAGACTGTACGTCATATAGTTTTATTTCAATTAACTTTGCACTCAGTACTTCAAATTAAAAATAGTGTGTAGCACGTTTTATAAATAAAGACATTTATACACGTTTTCGTTGAGCTTTCTCAACAGCGGCGAAAACTAACGTTCCATTCGATGCCACTATAAAGATATTTTACGGTAGCGTGTTTTTATGAAATACCTTAAAGAAATGTTTTTAAATTTCATCCAGCTGTAACAAAACATCTAAACGTAACCAATAATAAGTTTTGTTTCACTGTGGTACGACCTTTCATTACTGGAGGGAATAAAAAATTATGACTCTGGACAAATTATAAATAATTAGGGTCTAATTAGAAATGAAATGAAGGATCATTAGTCTATCTACTGCTAGCCATGATGGTAGCAGAGGTGTTGACAAAACGTTGATAGGTTGCCAAATTTAATTCTTTCCGTTAATTATATCAGTAGAACACCCTGGCTGCTCTGATTTCTATTGATGTCTGGAAAAAAAGTTACTATGACAGTCGTGGATTTAATTATTTATTTATTTCTTCTAACGTTCATATTTTATGCCAGTTAGACTAATGACGACGAGTAACAGTATTAACAGCTGGGAAAAACGTACAGCAGTAATTACAGTAACGAACCAACGACCTTGAGATGCGCAATTTTAAAGACAGCATACTGACCGGTGCCTAACCTCTTCGGATGCTGGCCCTCATCCTGGACCTAATGAACACTAAAGGAACTACGGTGGGAGAACTCGTGGCTCAGTCGACAGGATAGCGGCCAGTTTGCCGGAATACGAACCTGTACGCAGGCTAGATTCTAGTTCATACCGTTGGCTTTTCCGCGTGCCACGTCAATCCCTCATTGCTATTAGTCTAAATGTGTGGAAATTCGTCCAACCTGAATTGTGCCAAATTGAGATCAATATTATTGAATATTATTATTGAATCAGTATTAATGGAACTTCTGTTAAAATAGACGTTTTAAATATATTTAATACTTGCATGATATGTTAATAAAGCAATGTCATTCATTATATTCAGATTATATAACACAATAGGCCTTACTTTGTTCTACATGGGTTTGTTTATTTAAAACTATAACCCATAAAATTAATAATTGGATTGTATCTTATTGAAATATTTACAAACGAAACTTAATATAACGGAATTTATATCACATACATAAATTAGGTTACATTATTTACTGTTTACTAAATTAGGTTACATTATTTACTGTTTACTAAAAGTAGAAGCTTTTATTTAATAATATTTACATATTAGAACTGGCCTAAATTGTCTTACCGATTTTACTTTCAAAACTGATTCGGTCAGTAATCATTTAAATATATGACACATTAATAATTTAAATATTACTTTCAACATTTTTTTTAGCAATCAGCTCTTTTGGTATACACACAATTATTTTTGTCACCTATGCCTGTATTGTGCTGCACTCTATTGGGGACAATTTATACTGCTCTTGGAATTTTTCTTGCAAACGCTTTGGCAATAACAAGTACGTTTTATTTTATTTTAACACATTAAAATAAGAAAAGTTTGAAGCGTGAGAGTTCCCTGATGGTCTGTTAAACCTGTAGGTATCCCATATATGCAGTTACAATAACGCAGCTCCTTATTTTTGACACAAAATCGATCGAAATACTTAGCGTAATAATACATGGAAGATATAAAGCGTGATCATTATTTGAACTACTAGTATTAAATTAGACGTTGACCCGGATAAGTATTTAATTATTTATTAACTTAAGAGGGTGATAAGTTTTAAAATGTTTACAACACTGGTTGGAAGATATCACAAATGCATTCTTAGCTCATTGCTGTACTTATATATATATAACAATAACAACAACCGAGGAAGTGGAGTTGGACGAAACTATTCGCTTTGGAATTTTCTAATTAAGTTACGGTAATTGTTTATCAGAGCTGGCGGTTTGTTTTGGTGTGACTAAAGTACCGAGGTCCGGTTGCTTGGATACACAAGTTTGCGACAAATTGCTTTCTGGAACTTCGGCAACTCCCGTCTCCGCATTGTTGCCACTGTTCGTTCTACCTCAAGTTCTGCATGTGCGCAGAGTGAAATGTGGTTGTTTATTGAACACTCTGTGGATATGGATGCGGGTTTAGAAGTGGTTCTCGTTTTCACACTGTAGTAGCTATAAATTATCACGTTAGCGCGCGCGCGCGTGTGTGTGAGACACCTAAAAGTGTGTGTGTGTGTGTGTGCATGTGTGTGTGTGAGAGAGAGAGAAAGAGAGAGAGAGAGAGAGAGAAAGGAAGATAGAGAGAAAAAGGTAGAGAGATAGAAAGAGGTAAAGTGATAGAGAGAAACGTAAAGTGTGTGTGTGTGTGTGTGTGTGTGTGTGTGTGTGTGTGTGTGTGTGTGTGTGTGAGAGAGAGAGAGAGAGAGACCTAAAAGTGTGTGTGTGTGTGTGTGTGTGTGTGTGTGAGAGAGAGGGAGAGAGAGAGAGGCACATACCTAAAAGTGTGTGTGTGTGTTGTGTGTGTGTGTGTGTGTGTGTGTGTGTGTGTGTGTGTGTGTGTGAGAGAGAGAGAGAGAGAGAGAGAGAGAGAAAGGAAGATAGAAAAGGTAGAGAGGTAGAAAGAGGTAAAGTGATAGAGAGAAACATAAAGTGTGTGTGTGTGTGTGTGTGTGTGTGTGTGTGTGTGTGTGTGTGTGTGTACTCGCACGCGCGTCTAAATTCATGCTAGATTCGCTTCTCGTTTGATTTTAAAATATTCAAGGACATATTTGCTAATCACTAACTCTAATTATTCAATAGTGTAAGAATCAATAGGCATTAGTCTCGTTTTGTTCAGTGTAAGCCTGTTTATTTGCAAAACGTATTCTTGTGTATGACCCACATAAGGGTAGGCAGTTTCAACAGTTCCAGTAAGAAAGGTTGGCTAGTAAGTTTCTTTCATAAAATAGTGACACCACTTTACAATCTGTCTGTAAGTATTACGCAAGCATAAATTTGAACCAGTAGTGTTTGGTTAGGTCTTGCAATATGCTCACTCTCAGTTCCCTGTTAGTCCTCTCAGGTCTTTTCCTATCCTTTCGTTAGACGCTAAGAAAGCTGTAGTTGTATCATGGGTGCAAGATAAATAAATATTAAAGTACCCTTAAGATGTTATCTCATAACTAACCTTAATTATTTTCCTGGGTGTGTGCACTTACATCAAGTTTTGTAGTGATCGGTCACATTATTTAGAAATGAGAGATGCAATACCGACGGACAGACAAACAGATACTTGGCTTTATCGGCAGATCCTGATAATGGCCCTAATTGCTTGTCTTACGGTGCCAGTCATATAATTTTATAAAAACACCTAAGTATTGTGTTTCTGTTTTGGGAAAAACAATTTTCAAATTAAACGTGACAATGTTTGTGTCATGTTTTACAGTACTATTGAATATAATTTGACATAACTAATTGTCTCTTTTGCGTAACACAACTTTTGCCTTGTTAATTGGAAACACATGATACAATCGACTGTTTTATTATTTAGAGTTTTCTGTACTTCCTGTGTGTAATTAATTTCTATTTGATACAAGGCATCATTAATCCCAATATCCCACCTCAATGTACAGCCGTGTGACGCCATTTATACCTGCACAGTTATCCTGTTGGTTTTTTTCATACAGCCTAGCTTCACCTATTGAGAGGATTTAGACGTCCCTCGCGGTACCCGAGTCTAACACACACTTACACTTACAACACTACACTTACTACTTTAACGCTTTACACTCACACTTACATTTAGGGAGGCGATGATAGCCTCAATGTACTTTTCGCCTTAAAAAAATCCATACTAACGTTTGGTGGTATTTCGTTTTCAGAAGGGTAACGTTTCAGTACCTTACTGTACATATTGCTATTGGCCACTGACGGATTATTGCAATTTTGTAGGTGGAGGCAGTTAGTTGGATGATTCACTTAAAAAAAAGCCGCCTTAGAGGTTGACAATTTTTGAAATAATATTTTCAAAAATTAGCATTGTTAATCTGTTTTAGACTTAAAACGCATATAAACAAAGTGTCAAAATTTACTCCATTTTAGACAAAAAATCACAATTTTCTTAGATTCCCAATTTTGAAAAAATTTGAAAAATCTATTTACATAAATTTTTCTCTTCTTAATATATTTGTCTATAATTTTTCGTATATAGCTGCAGTTACTCCAGTTGCTTTACCCTTACCGTTAACGCTGATCCCTCGTTCTCATTAGCCTAAGCAAGTCCAGTTAAGCGTCCGTCACAGCAGATTCTCAACCAAGTTTTGATCAATTTTAGAGTAGACAAAGATCTTTCTGTTGTTGCAGTTAACAGAGGAAGAGAAGGAAGAGCCAACATAAAATATCTAACTGATTAACCCCGTTCTTACCCCTCAGTACAAGCATTTCAAAGTGCACAAACGTACATATGTACGAGAGACATATGTACTCGTACATACGGACAAAACTTACGTACATACAAAGTTGAGATTGGGATAATGTGACGGGTTTCGTAACCCTCTGAGGCCTTTGAATCTTTTCCTCGAAGCTGTGATACTTTCACTTAAAGGAACTCAAATTGAATCTTTTACATTTTTAGTTTATTTCTTTTGTGTCGGGAGGGGCGGCCGCCCCTTCGCCCCCGCTTTAATCCGTCTGTGTAATATTTTTTCCTATTAATTTCCGTTTCAAGATGGCGGGCTTTGAATCAACGTTGACAGTGTAATTGCTAGTTATTTCTTGTAATATTCCGAACGGCAAAACCTTTCATAATATTGATCTCTTCATGGAGAAAGACCATGAAATGTTTAAATAAAGTTGGTCCAGTAACGTTTTCGTAAATATTACGGTTACAGGTAAAGTTGGCGGAAAAGGTTACGAGCGCTGTCGTGGAGCGTTCTGTACATTAATTAAGAATGTACTGCGAGGTCTATTGTTCTTTAAACTACTGGTTTTACACGCTCCGTTAAATATACTAGGCAACTGTGACAACAGACAGACAGACAACAGACGGAACTCGCGTTCAGTAATTTTTAATCTTGTTTTATTCATCAATGCCGCATTTTGTTTAAAAGCCTAAATATAATTTTAATTTTTTTTAATAATTAAAACTTCAATTTTTGTAATTAGACTTCTCAGTTCAGTATTATTTTCACTAAAAGTGTTGTGTATGTGTGTGTGTGTGTGTGTGTGTGTGTGTGTGTGTGTGTGTGTGTGTGTGTGTGTGTGTGTGTGTGCGTGCGCGCGCGCGCGCGTATAGTACATGTAAAAATAACTTTGATACTTAATTAAAGATTTTTTTCTATAGAAGTTGAATTGACCCAAACCGTAAAAATACAATACGATTAAATCAAAAATTATTTTAAAAAATATCCTAATTTCTCACTGATCACTCTAGTTATTGCAAATTGTTTAGAACGTAACAGAAGAATAAAGTTGCCCTCAAAAGGCCTTAAAAGAGCAATAAAATGTTTCTTTTAAATTTACAACAAAAAATGTCGACTCTCGCTCCACAGTAATAGTAAAGTCTCTTCAGTTTGACCATCTGGATAAGCCAATGCGTTGTGCACAGAGAACGTTTGTGGCTCAAAAAAATGGTTGACTAATGAAATCGATAATTTATTCCACGTGTGTTGACGCGTGGATAATTTGGAGCCGCGAAAATAGATTTGGGTTCGTATTGAAATTGTTTTTTTAGTGGATGCAGCTTCCCCTTGATAGAGGTTTTTTGTGTCGTTTTAACTTATACGTAAAACGTTTTAAAATTGTTTTTTTCACAATTAAAAAAATAGAGCTGTCTTTCTGACATGATGGAAGCGAATTTTTAAAAAATAATCTTCTATCTGAAATTCTGGAATAAGAAATCAACATTACCGACTTTAAAATTACACTGAAAATTAAAATAATAACCTTAAGTAATTCAAATTTACTTAATTATTTTAGCGGATTTCGAGTGTTCAAATAATTATTTGTTGAGTATTTAACGCTGATTATGATGGTAAAGTCAGATTTAAAAGAATTTAGACAAAGACATTGTCAATTTTTAACGTTTTGTAATAATTCAAACGTTCGAAATTTCGATCCGATTCTATTCAAACTTCGAACTAAAATTGATTTTGTTCAGTATTATCGTTATCCAGCAGTATCCGTTATTCTATCGAAACAGCGGATATTTAAAAGCAAAATTTGATTGCGCTACCGTAACAATAGATAACGCCTCACGTCTGCATAAATTGAAATTTAAAATCTTCAAATTTTATTGAAAGTTCGAAATTGAACCTTTGCAAGAATTTGCGAAACCTTGCAGTTATTTCAAAAATCACGTTTTCTGAAAATATTTTACGATAATAAAACAACATATTATCAGAAAATATTTCCCTGTAAGTAATAACCGCTATTAATATTTCGTGTTCTGCTAGTAAGCGGAGATTGAACGCGGTTTCGCCACAAGGTCGTTTGACTTTACTAAAACGATTGAAAGAATGTAAAATATTTGACGCTTCCACGGCGGAGTGTCTGTCGTAAAATAACGCGTCCGAGAGAGAATATTTAAAATATTTTACTGAGAAGAATTATAGTTTTTCTGTTTTAATATTTTTATTATGGCAGAAAAAACATTTATTACAGAGAATATCCGTTGGAAAATAAGATATTAATAAATTATCGTAAAACCCAGACCCCGAGCAGTAAAATTAATGGAGGCCATGCTAATCTCTGTATCGTTCCAATTTTAGTATATGTACTGTCGAAGTACATAAATAAATGTTTTTTTTATTGTACGGCCAGTTTAAAGCCTTACAAATAATTGTATATATTTTGCTAATGTTTTTAAGGTATATAATACTGTTAACTAGTTGCAGCTAAATATTTACAGTTCTTATTATATTTTGTTTATTAACTTTTTTTCTAGAATACCTTTTATTTTATTACTGTGATGTTTTATTTCAGATATGTCAGTTTCGGGTGACGGCGATGATAACCTTTATGTTTTTCGCCGGTAAAAAAAAAGTAAAATTAATGCTGATCCTATATTTTGAAACATGTGTCATGGGGGGGATCTGTAAATGTTTTTTTCACAGGATTATATATATATATATATATATATATATATATATATATATATATATATATATCACCATGTGACCAGCGTTATAATCTTCATAAGTTTAAACATTTAAATTACATTGAATAACAAACCTTGTCCCCCTTCATGTTCATTTTTTTCTAATACGATGGTGAGTTCAGATTTTGTTAAATGTTTGGGACAAACAGTTTTTGATCATTTAAAAACATTGGAATGACTGCCATTTTGAAACTGTTGAACGGATATTTGTCCAAGCTATTACCACGTTCGATATTTTTGTCACGTTATAATCAAACTGGACCAAATAATTTGCCAATTACTTGTAATAATTACATATACTTATTAACCATGGTCTCTCTCTCTCTCTCTCTCTCTCTCTCTCTCTCTCTCTCTCTCTCTCTCACACACACACACACACACACACACACACACACACACACACACACACATGCTTGCGCACCCACGAACTGAATTTACAGACGTTCGGGGTCTGTAAATGGTGATTTACAGACGAGGATCGGACCTCATTTTAACGTTACGGACTCATGGGTGATGTAGGAGAAAAGACCTAATAGTCCTAACTTCGACTCAAATAAAAAGGGCCAATAAATCAATCACCAGACTGTTACTGTAATAAGCTTTTTTTCAATTTATATTCGCTACACGAAACAATGATATCAGCTGTTTTGTTTAGATAATGTTCACTTATTTGTCCATGTCAGCTGTTTGTTTCTTGTTTCTTGAAAATTCCATCTGATTAAGTGTAAAGACTTTTAATTTGCCTAAAAGGGGGTTTCTTTCTACACAAAAGACTTTGTGTAAGCTGGATTGTATTCAATCCGCATTGACAGATAAAATTATACAACCGTTATTTGTACTTGGAAAATGAATTTTAGCTTACAATGAAAAACCATGAAATAATAAAATACCAATTTGATTAAAACTACTAAACTGAAAATTAATATTCGGTTGATTGGCTAATGTTTACGTAAAATTTGCAAGTAAGTCAATGACAAAAATTACTATTCCTAGAAAACAATGTGTCGAATGTCCATCGGATGAGGTCTTACTTAAACCTGCATATTAAAAATACGAAAATGAACCCTGACCGCCGTCAAATTCAATTTATTCATTTTAAAATGCTAATGTATGCAGTTTTTCACGTTGATTAAGATAATGAAATCATATTTTCAAAATGTGGAAAAAAATTTTTTTGAAAGATCTAATATAGTCGCCATTTTGAAACTGCTGAACGGATTTTACGAACTTGTTTAAGCTGTCTCCAGATTTTATAATTTTTTCTCGTTTTAATCAAATCCGATTAAAAATTGCGAGCATGACCTAGAGGTCATGATAGACGGGCGTTACAGAATCCCAGGTTCGGTTTTTTTAAATTTTTAAATCATTTAATTATAAACCCAGTCACTGTAGATGCAAAATTGTTCTCAAAATGTTATAGTTCGTTAATATGAACTTTGACCAAAAACAGTTTTAATCGTTTTGAAGTGTAAAAATAAATAAATAGGAGTAACTTGTGTTTTACATTGCATTACTATGTCCAAGTAATGTACAGATTGTGTAATTAGTTTCACGCGCATGCGCATATCTCTGGGTTTATTTTCTAAAATTAAACGGTGCTTGGAATAGCATTAATTTGTTAATGAAAATTTATGTTTAATAAAGTCTAATTAGTGGACGGTGTAATTAGTAAATGGAGTTCTAAAATAAGATTTTATGTGAAAGATAATTCAAATTTTAATACATTATGTATATTCCAAGTCGGTCGAAGGTTATTGGATTTAAGGTGTTACATAATTTGGATCCCCTAGCAACGCGATCAAAGTTTATATTGTACAACTAAGCTGCTAGGTATTAGTTCAGTAGTGTTTGAGCATTAGGTGTTCATTATACTATCAGAGCTATTTGTCAAATATTTGATGAAACTTTGTCCATCTATCATGTTCAAATGTTTGTCAAGTTGTATCAAAGAAAACATATTACATTCGTAAAATTTCTTCGATCAGCTGGGTTATTAACTAGATATATTTTGAGGTTATATTTACTAAAGTGTATTGCCTGTAAAGGCTCGAATAAGACATCGACTTGTTATACTGCTGCATTAAGTGCTTATTGTGCTGTGGCGCTACTAAATATAAAGAGAGGAAAACGAAAAAAACAGATCGGGTCCGACCATGGATACAAAGGAGAAAGATACTAAGTGTAAATGCCACTAATATTTTTTTGCATAAAGTTTTAAAAGAGCTTTATACACAATATGATCTTCGTTTTCATATTGAAAAGTTTCGTGTATTTGTGTAAATTTCAGGTAATTATGTTTTCTCTGTTTCAGGTAATTATGTTTTCTCTGTTTCAGGTAATTATGAAGGCAATCAATTCTATAAACCAACCGACAAAACTGCAAGTACGTTTTAATGATTATTGTGAATTTTTATGTTAAAATTATATTCTCAATAACACACTCAAAACAAAACAAACAAAACATGTCAGAAAAAATGTTTTACATACTACCAGGGGGTCCGTGCGAATTTCGCACTTTGAAAGTTTTAAGTAAACACTGAGTTTTAATAAGAGTGGTCGTTGGGATGAGGACGGTAGTTGGAAGGAAAGGAAAATATGTTTAAAAATAAATCGAAAAACGATCGGTTTGAAATAATAATCACAAATTTTAGTTATTGTAGTATATACATTTCAATACTGATAATTGTTTTTTAACATAAATTTTTACAGGGTATTACAATACCTCGTTGTAAAACGATGTTTGATGTAAGAATGTAATGTTGTACTTTTTGAATTTCATTTTCTTTGATGGATACAAACACGTTAGTTGATTTAGTTATCCTTGAGAAGGCTGCATACAATTGTCTGTGAGTAAAGACGTCATTTGGTAAATACAGTCTTGTTCTGTTGAGTGGTTGTGTCCCTGTGACTTGTTTATAATGATAGCAAACGCAATTTTAATAGGTCTTCTAGTCAATTAAAAGGCATGTTTGATAACCTACAACTTTATTTTGATATTTTTATTGTACTTCGTATTTTATGATGTCCGTAGTAACAATAGATAAATGCACGATGGGAGGAGAAATCACAAATATATTTGTGTAAAAAACAGTGTCCAAAACGTGTTTGGTATTCGAAATGCTTGTACCAGGTTGTATGACGGGCAGGGATAGAGGACTGTCAGTAGGACCACATAAACAATAAGTTTAATGACTTTTAAGTAAATATTGAAATTGTATAAACACGTTATGCAAGAAAGTAGCATTTGTAATGGGATTGTTTATTCGTGATTAATAAGTTAGCTTCGTAAAATGTTCAAAATATTGTCTGATTTGTGATGCCGCGCATGCGTTTCCATGATACCGTTTTGCCTCTGACAGTTGGAAGTTTCATTTGTTACAACTTTCCACAAACAGTACGTTTAGCGCAACATCGTTTTTCAATGTCAGAAGCGGGTTAACATTTTTTTTTATAAATATACTGCATTTATGTTTGTACGAATAGTATGTACACTGAGAAAAGGGGATTTTGACTCGAGAAATATTATATACGATTGTTCATTTTGTCAAAAGAAATGTGTGTTTTGTAAAATTACGAGTGCAATTGATTTGATCAGTTTCCATTAATGTAATGTAATTTCTAACGATACCTCAAAACGTGATCAGTGTTAACGCTCTTTTCAAAGTTTTTCAGTGATCGCCGCTGCCATAGTTAATTTTCCAACTCTCGGTTCAATTAAATTTCACATATTTGATGTTTTTGAAGACCTGCTAATAACGAATATCAAGAGCGGTACCGGCACAAACTGCCTTCTTACCTCCTTAAATCACAACTTGTATGGCTGCGCTGTAACTATTTTTAGCCGATTTTTTAATTTTTGAAATTACTTCCGCAGAAACTATCGCCTACATTTTCCCACCTTACGATTCCCTTGTTGCAATTAGCATAGGTTTTAATTATGTTTAGACATTAAAAATAATTGCCGCACACAGCTGTCTCGTTCACGTGTTGAAAGCTAATATTTCTACAATTTTTTTGGAAGTTATTTTGAAAATTTTAAATATTAGATATATATAGTTACAGTCATTTTTCAAAAGTAACGGATTTTACTGCACAAATAACTTGTCATAACGACCACGTAAATCGATATTTCTGCAAAACGTGAAACAAATTGGCAAAATTTAACAATTTTAACTTACGTACCACTTATAAAAAAACCCTAATTTGCTTTTTTTTAAATTAAGTTTGGTTAACTTTCGTATTTATAAGAAAATTAAAGCTAATTTATGCAACAATTTATCGCTCATTATTATGGTGAAATGAGATTTAAAAAAAAACTGTCAGATCAGAAGTAACGAATGACCGCCATTTTGAAACTACTGTCGAACGGAATTTGTCGCTTAATGAACTGCTCCAAGCTATTATTGAAATCGATTTTCGTACACACACGCGCGCGCGCGCGCACACGCATGCATACGCACGAACACATTCAACTAAAATTCGCAAATAATCCTTTTTACGGTTATCAGTAGCCTGGGTCAGTGAATTTTACGGAAATGTGATTGCTTAAATTTACGATGTTTATCTATAAAATTATACAAGGCCGTGTTGTAACACAACAGTGAGTAGGCAGCATTAAGAAAATATTGTGATAGGCTTACAGACTTCATGTATGAACCTGTACAAGGAAATCTTGACTGAAAATTAGAACAGACTGATAAATTAACACTTTTAAAATGTTATCATTCTAGGTAAGGTAAAATAGTTCCTGGAATCGGTCAATGAAAATTAACGAAAGTATATATTGATATTGTAACCTTATTTCCTTCAAAATACATTCCTCCTGCATGTACACACTTCTTTGACCGTTGGTACAAGCGCAGAAACACTCCTGAAAGCAATTTTTGGAATTTTCATTTAGCCGCTTCGTTTTTTCCATCACCTCTTGCTAATCAGTGTCATTTTTAGTCGCGAAAACAGGTAAAAATCCAGTGGTGCAAGGTCGGGGGACAAGGGACGGTGTTCCAGAGTAGTAGAACATTGTGTCTGACAAAGTATTGTTTCACCATCATCGATCGATGGGACGGCATTGTTATACAACAAAAATCAATCGTTCACTACTCATTTTTCAGGTCGTTTTCGCCTAACTGCGTCTCGTTGTACAAGTCTTTGTTAACCGGTTTCCCTTCAGGAAGAAATTCGTAGTGAATCAAGCCGTGGTGATAAGAAAAACCTGCAACGTCACTTTACCCCGGCTTCTGCCCAAGCGAAATTTTCCTTTCTTAGTGATATTTTTAACTTCCGTTCAGCAGACTGACGTTTCGTCGTGGGTTGTAAAACAAGCATCTTGTTTTTTACCGCTGGATTTTTGTTTATTTCCACTACTGAAAATGACATTAAAGGCACATCGTTTGTTGATTCGCAAGATCTGATGGAGTGCGTGACAAAGCGGTTAAAAGAAATTTCCAAAAATGGTTTTCAGGATTGTTTTTGCAATTGTATGCACGGTAGTAGACGTTTATGGATGCAGAAGAATATTTTGAAGGAAAATAACGTTAAGATATTTGGCCATATTTTAATAACTTTTCGTTGACCAATTTCGGGAACTTTTTCACCTTAACATTGTACATCACAATTTCTAACATTATTTTTATTATAGCCTATATTGCAACGATTTGTGAATCTTTTTTCCTATTTTATATTCATAATAGCAGTCAAATCAGGTACTATTACAATTATTTTTAACTTCCAAATTTTATTTAGGAAAATAGGAAAATGTGGATTCGATTCAAACGTGGCCCAAAAATCGATTTTGGCAATAGCTTTAAATGTTAAAAACTGCATAAATTGGCATTTTGAATTTTAAAATTCTTTTTATATTATTAAATTTAATTTGACGTTGGCCAGGTTTCATTTTCGAATTTCTTATGTAATTTAAAAATGCTAATGTACGCAGATTTTAATGCTGATTATAATGATGAAATCAGAATTTCAAAAGAAAAATACTTCTGAAAATTCGCTTCCATCACTTCAGTGAGACATCTGCTTTCCGATGTGATTGATTAAAGCTAGCACACAACTGAACAGTGTCTTTCCGCCTGGGCTTGTATCTCGATTCAGTTTCGGTTTATTAATGCGTCGCATTGTGTGTTCCTTATTTAAAATACCGCTTCGGAATTCTACACAATAGAATAAGATATGGAAAAACCATTGTATTGTGCATTGAGAACCGTTTGAAGCGTAAATCGAACAATGCAGATTTTGCACAAAGATTTTTTCGTGGAAAACCTTTCTGTTATTTAATAAGACAGTGGTATTATTGTCACTGGAACTGCACTTAATAAACAACCCTTAAGACTCTAAGGACCTTGTCAACCATAATGAATCTACTATATATATTCTAATTTTAATTAGCAATAAAAAGTACTCCGATATTCCTTAAAATAAGGTTAAGCTTGTGATACTTCGTCTTAGACGTGGAAATTTGGTGCTTGTTATATACTGTACAAAGCGGACCGTATTACCTCTTACAAAAACTTTAAAATGAAATATCGAAAGTGATTTTATCTTAACTAATACAGGTATAATCTGTATCGTTAAATAAAATAATACATTTGTCGAGTTACTATTGCACTGCTATCTTTGTAAATCTATTGTGCCGCTTTTCTATATTCCTGAGATGCTCAGTTACAGCGCATTCTCCAGTCCTAGTCTTCTTATAACATCTGCGATTTGGAGAGGATTCAAGGTAAGTGACGTCCCACTTCTAATCTATGACTTTCTAATTCCTTATTGAGGTGTTTGCAGATGTTTGCTCTGCCTAATTCTCTTTGTTTTGACCGTTATAACGGAAGTTGTGTTCCATGTGGCAGCCTTTTTGTTGTACGTGAGATCCTGCTCATTCTATTTTCTATTCTTACTTCTTGGAATACGCACTATTAAATGAGCTAAGGAAATGAGGTCCTGCCATACAGGGTCCTTCATTCAAAACGAGCCCTGCATTTCTAAAAATTCGAAACGGTAATTTATTCAGTTTTTTAACCATGATTACGATAGTAAAATCAGATTTACAAAGAAATATAAGTCAAAATAGTTTGGTTTTAAAATTATTGACAAAATTCGCCATTTTAATGAAGTAGTACACACACACACACACACACACACACATTTTAAAAACCCCTCGAAATGTAATCTAGAGGTGCTGGATCTTACAATGATGTCCGCTCTAATAGCTTATTTTCATTTTGTGGGTGATTTTTTTCTTAGATTTTACTTGGTCATGATTTAAGCTCCAAGCAAAATGACAACATTAGTTCCAAAGTCCTTGTGAGAGTGTTTTTCTAAAGTAGTAGTTGTGTACAGGAAAAGTAATTTTTAATTTAAAAAAATTTAGTTCTGAAGGAATGACATTCATTTCATTACTCATTTCGATTTTCATCTGTAGTCTGTAGATCTAAAGTTTAGTTACAATATCGATTTTTTGGAAAATTGTTCTTCCATGTATATTCTGGTCTTCTTCATGCATTATTTTTTTTTAGGAAACGAATTAGAAATACTTAATTATATTTCGATATTTACTTATCCTTAAAAATCGCAAAATATTTATTTAATTAAAGATCTGGCTCGCAATTAATGATATTATTGTAGGTTGTTACTGTTTAAAAATTATATAAGCGAGACAGCTGCGTGCAGCGATTTTTAATAGTTTATTTTTCTTTAGTTATAATTTTGTATAATTTTAGACTGAACCAGTTTCAAATGATGTTTTCACAAAGACGAATACACGTTTTATGTTTGTATAATTTTTTTCTTAAAAAAATCATTGGCTTATGTCTTATCAAACATTTTTGAAATATAATTTCACTCTAATATCAGCGTCATAATCTTCATAAATCAGCATTTTACATTTCCAAATGTCATGGCAAATCGGTTAAAATATAAGTCGTGAAAATTTAAAATGCCAGTTTAAGCATATTTTAACGCTGATGATGATTTAAGAAAATAATTATTGACACAAAAATATTGTGAAATTGTTATATTTAAGAAATTGTTTTCCGTCACGTCAGCGAGGCAGCTGCGTGCAGCGTTTATTACTGAGTTTGTCTTTCATCAACCATACAATCTTTCGATTGAACATTATTAGACTGAACCAGCCACAAATAATGTGTTTATACAGTAGAATACACATTTTCCTGTTTGTTCGATAACTGTGTCAAGTGTAATGGTGTTGTTTATTTGCGTTGTATTGGGACTTAACAATATGTTTACACACGCATCCGCGCCGCTAACAATGGTCTGGCCTGGATCCGTTCTTTGACACAAGGTCAGGAGCGCAGCGAACAAACCTACCCTTGATTAATAAGGGGATGTCGTCGGATCGATCGTATCTTGGATAAAGGCGTAAGTGGGTCACAGGTACGATTACCTAATTTGATTTATGGTATTTCTGTTGATTGTATGCGTGGAAGGCGACTTTTAATGTTCAACAGATGGGGTAGTTTGTGTTCGTGGTTTTGAATGGTACTCAAATCGACCAATAACGTGAAGACAATTTTTTAAAAATAATAAAATACAACGTTTTTTAATTACAAATTTGTTCCATGATTTTAGTTTTGTAAAAATTAATATTATATCATAATTGGATAAAAATGATAAACAGTTTTTTGTTTGTTTATATTGCACTTTTCTTGGTAAATACATACGAACAAACTAGGTTAAAACGTTTTTAGAAAATCTGGTATTAAAATTTTTTTTACAAATAAAGGGTTACCGTCGCGAACTAGTTAGCAGAAGTGAAAACAAACTATTAAGGGCAAGTATTCAATCTGTAGCTGTTTAATTTAGTTGATTTCGTTAATAAAATTACTGTGGAAGATTTATTTAACTGTTAACGATCTAACATTTTATGTTAGCTGGGCTGGTATGTAGCGTAGTGGAGTTAAAGGTGTATTATTAAACTTAATTCTTTGTACTTTATTATCTTATTGGCAGAGGCAAAACTCCTGCTTAATTTATAGAATTGGAAACGAATGCAATTAAAACGTAACGAAAAAATATACATAAAAGATAAGAAAAAATATCTGTTATCGAAGCATAAATAAAAATCGTGTATCATGTTTTCTTCTCATTTTTATTTTAATCAGGATAATTTATTCGAAAACACGACACATGATTTTTTATTTTTATTTCAATAACACATTGTTTTTTTCTTAAAAATTATAATTACGTGCTTTGTATTTTATTAAATAATCTCGTATTTATTGTAATAATTGTTATTTCATTTACCATTGTTTTCGAAAAAACGATAAATTCCACACAGCTAGTTGTTAACAACATAACCTGAAATTTATTATAGCCTATCAGCAGTTCAGTGAAACAGATCGTTACAAATATATATAAAACAACTGATCTTTTAATATAACTACCAAAATTAAATTAACGATTCATTAGACAGGAAATTTTTATTCTAATTTTAATTTAATATAAGGAGACTTACGACGCGCAAAATATACTTTTATGTATAAATATCAACATGTTCGCATCACACGAAGCACAAAATCCAACATCACAACCAGCCCTAAAACATGATACGTGTTAAAATATGCATATATAAGAATACACACCATGTAACAAAGAAAACGTGAATTTTTTTTAACTCATTCACTCACACAACCTAAACCACCTCTGCTCCAAACGCAAAACAACCAAGAACTATAAACTCCCGAAGGATGCAAAACCGCAAGAACTTCTCGAACTGAACATGGTCAATCGTGTTTTTGATATTTCGTGGTGGAGCTGTACAAAACTTATACGTTGTCATTGTGACTGACCTTCCGAGAGCTTAAGTTCTATTTGATGGAGTAATTAATAACATAGCTTCATTGCGTGTTACAGCAAGTTTATTTAGGCACTATTTACAAATGTTTCAACTAGATAGCGTGGCAATTTGGAGGGAAAAATGCA
Source organism: Callitettix versicolor (assembly GCA_022606455.1). Lineage (NCBI taxonomy): Eukaryota > Metazoa > Arthropoda > Insecta > Hemiptera > Cercopidae > Callitettix > Callitettix versicolor. The sequence goes on from CM040187.1 coordinate 28,396,496, forward strand.
CATAAAAATATGTGTAAGATATGTGTAAGTGTGAACACTGTAACAGTTTTGTTATACATGGACTGAGTTTATAGTATAATACTGTTAACTATAATTAAATATTTAACGAAACTTACAAAGTAATAATATGTACGTTATCATTATATTAAACAAAATTAGTGGTATATACTACAGTAGTATTATAGTTATTGTGAAACCCACTGATTGTATATAAAATACAGTATATACAACCGTTCTCTATAGCGGCATTGCACTGTACGTTAGCTTTCGCCGCTATAAAAAGATTTCTGCTATAGAGAAAGCTCAACCAAAAACCGTGTATAAAATGTGTTTTTATTTGTAAAACGTAGTTATATACACCATTTCTTTATCAGAAGACGATATGCAGCATTGTTTCCAACAATGAAAATTCATATGGAGCGGTGAAGGGATCGAGGAGGGGTGTATATTGAAGGTGATGAGGTTTCCAATGTTAAATAAAAAGTTTTAAAAATTCAGTCCGGTTATTTTTTTACCGTCACCTCGTATGTTTTCATGTCTTCTTTCTCAAATTTCAATATTTTAGATTAGAAAAATATCTAGAAAATTAAAAATTTAGTTTCGATGAAAACTAAAATGCACTTTTACGGATTTATCGATGTTTTATTTATTCCTGTATTTATTAACCTCAAGAAAAGCGTGTAGGCCCCTATTCGTAAAACAAAATTCAAAATCGTTTTTCCTACGCCGCACCTTCTGTTACGGTATGCGTAAAAGTAAGTAAAGTACTACGATTCAAAGTCATTTTTTTAGTTTAGGCATCAAACGAGTTTTTAAAAGAGCACTTTTGTGTCTGTACGATACAAGGGTACAGTCCGCGTCTCAGCAATGCAGACGACACTGTTCCTTTTAATATGTAGTTTGTATTTGAATCAAGTGACTTACGGCTCTCAGTATGTGTTCAACCATTAAAAAAAGTAATGTACCTAAATATACCATAACATCTTTCAGTAAACAAATTTTGCATTTTAAGCTATGTGTTTCAAATTAATTAAAATTCCTTCTCGTTTCCTATTTCCTTTACAGATCAATTATATTACCGGAAACAGCCTAGCAAGATGCAAATCTGTCTGAATTATTTCCTCTTTGCAACGTAGGCCTACTTCCGTTTCGGGGGGGGGTAGTACGGCTGTAAACGTTTTACGTGCCATCATATTTACGTGTTTTGTAGCTGCGAAGCGAACAGAAAACGTTTATTTCTTCCAATTGATATAAGGCGTTTTTACTAACAATTTATTAAGTTAACACTCCGTGTGGATAATTTGAAGGAAGTCTCGCTAATGTCGAATTTACTGTGTAAATAAAAGCTGGATCCTTATACCTGCTTACGGTAAATACTAATAGTTCAAAAACACAGTAGACATGGCCTTGAGAGTAGACTTGTCATTGTTAAATCGGAGGCCTCCATCTTGAAACGGAAGTGAATGCGAAACACCTTACGCCGATTGTATTGACCGATTGTTTTGAAATTTGGTACGAAGTCCAAGTTGAAACAGAGTTTTTGCTTCGCTTGGTCAATTCAACTAACGCATTTTTAACTTCAGTTACTAATTTGCTTGTAATGATTAAAACTAGTAATAACGTTTTTTTCTAAATTACCTAACCGAGTGTTTTTGACGACAGTTTGAGGTAAGTTTTTTATGGAAGTAGCAATAGGTCAAGAATTTGAAGCATTTGTTTATGGAAGAAGCAATACGTCAACAATTTGAGGTAATTTGCTTATGGAAGTAGCAATACGTCAACAGTTTGTGGTAATTTGTTTATGGAAGTAGCAATACGTTAACAATTAGAGGTAATTTGTTTGTGGAAGTAACAATACGTTAACAATTAGAGGTAATTTGTTTGTGGAAGTAACAATACGTTAACAGTTAGAGGTAATTTGTTTATGGAAGTAGCAATACGTAAAAAGTTAGAGGTAATTTGTTTATGGAAGTAGCAATACGTAAAAAGTTAGAGGTAAAAGTAGCAATACACCGACAGTTGATGTATTTTTTTTATGCAAATAGCAATAAGTCGACAGTTGACGTAATATTTTTATGGGAGTAGCTAGACGTTAACAGTTTGATATAATTTGCTCATGGAGTAGCAATAAGTCGACAGTTCGAGCATTCTACTTCCAGTTGGTTGATGGAAGTAACAGTACGGATTTTGTACAGTGTTTATGTACAAATTACTAGCAATTTTTTTAAGAGTAAGAAAACCCGGGACCATGAAGTGAGCGTCGAAAAATAAAACCTCTGGAAAAATATTTAAGTTTTTAAAATGATTATTAATCGTAATGCATGTATTGGCTCTAGGATTTACGGGTTTGGTCCAATTTATTGTTTTAAAGTTTGCATAGAAAGTGATTCTGTTAACATCTACGATGAGTTCGTTAAGCAGCAAAAATTTGTAAACTGTTTCAGAATAGTAACCATTTAAAAACTTAAAAACATGTAATAAAAATATTTTTATCGAGTTAGAAATTTAAATTTGTAAACACTACCGCCAACTTGTGTGAACTAATTTTGTACGTCTTGGCAGGGAATACACCAGGTCCCTGAGGGCTGTTCTCGGTTTGTTTGGCTTTATCTCTATTTTCTTCAACTCGCTTTTATGCAAATTTTCATACACATACTGAATTAAACAAGAAAGGCGTTTCGTGTTTTTGTGCCAGTTACCTAATGCTTGTGTTTTTGTTTGCTTTAATGCGAGAGAGGTTTTGCGCTTCCTGCATTACTCTGCTTCTAGCAAAATATCACGCTGTGATGGAAGTCAATTTCCAAGAGTTTAACAAAAATTTTACCTTACATTCTTTTTGAAAATCTGATTTAACCATCAGTAAGACATTGATAATATTAGCCCATTGATAGCAAGGTTTTTTTCATAGACACATATGTTTATAATATTCATTTATGTGATTTAATTAAATTTTCTAACTTTTGGGAATTCGATCTTTGCCGCGTTAGCGAGTCAGCTGTGTTCAGCGTTTACTGAGATTTAACATGCTTTGTGTTTTATGGCTGGTTGTGATGATAGATTTTGCGAGATGCGAGTGCACAAATTTATATTATATATAATAGTATATTTGCGCGTCGCAGGTCTCATAGTAAATTAATTATAATTGAATTTTTCTGTTTCCCGCCGGTATCGCACGACGTGATAACCACTACATCAGGAAACTACGAAGAGGTTTAAACGATGTAAATATATGAAGTAAATCGTTAATTTAACTTTTATATTGGTAGTTATAGTGAAAAGATCAGATGTTTTATATTTCTTTATATTTCTTGTTTTTATATTTCGTTATCTTCGTAACGACAGCTGATTTCATTAAACAACAGATAGTCTATAAAAAGTTTTAGGTTATGTTGTTAAAAACTATCTTTATTAATTTGTCATAATTTCGAACAAATTATCGTAATTAAAATAAAATGGAAGAGAAAACATGATACTTGATTTTTATTTTTGTTTCAATAACAGCAATTTTTTTATCAGTGATTAACTTTTTTATCAACATATGATGTAAGTCGTTATTATATATATATATATATATATATATATATATATATATATATATATATATATATATATATATATTAGCACGTTCACGTTCGCTATTTGGTCCGATTTGATTCAAATTTGGCACAGAAATCGATTATGATAATAGCTTGAACAAGTTCTTATTAACCAGAAAAATTCGTCAGTTTCAAAATGGCGGTCATTTCAAAATTTTTAAAAATCATAAATTTATTTTCTTTAATTGTGTTTGAAAATCCGATATCACCGTCGTAATTAGTGTTTTAAGCTGCATAAATAGGCATTTTCAATTTTCAAAATCCGTGAATGAAAATTTTTTAAAAATTCAAAAAATTGCAATTAAATAATATTTTGATGTCTGTCAAAACATTATATTTTTTATTAAAATATTTTGCAGGTTGTGCAGTAAAGAGGTGGAAACTGCAGGACACTTAATTTATGATTGTAAGGCTCTTGCTAGTAGGAAGCTACGGCTTTTGGTTTCAGGATCCTAGGGACCTGCAGCAGTAACAGGAAGTTACTAAGGGCACCAGTCTGCTGATTTAGTACTTAAGAGGTTTAGTTGCACAATTTGTCCGTCGATCGCAGTGCCTGGGGTTTTATAATCCCTTCCTCCAGTATATAATCTAATCAAATATAATACGTATATTGGAACTTTGGTATTCAACAGGTATTTCAATTCCCCAGCATTGCGTATTCCTAATTCTAAGTACCTTAACATTTAGCAAACTCAGCAAAAGTGGGGTTAGGTAAAAAACCCAGTCGAAGTTTGAACACAATCGCCAAAAGTGTTGTTTAAATTTGTTGGTGTTTCCGTAACTATCGCATTACAAGTAACACGTACCTCCCTACTACGTCGCTTGTCCGTTTAAGCCAGTTTGACGGTAATTAATTCATTTAAAACTGAGAGCAAACTGTTCCGACAGGATGTTCGCATTAAGTAAACTTGATGATGCCGCGTTACACTTCAAAATATGGGGCGCACGTGTCCAGAAAACTGATAGTAACTAGTCGAGTGATATGTACGTGCGCTCTACGGACTCGAGGGAAGCGACGTGCATATTGGAACACGTAGTTATGGACTGCGATGTCGTTACAAACAATCGTTGCAACGATTTTATCGTTTATGAGCTAGAGTTGTGCATTGTGGTAAGGAATGCCTTGAAACACAATAATTATTGGCTTCTTCGTCTACTTCTTATTTTTCTTCTTCTCCTCCTTCGTCTTCTTCTCCTTCTTCTTCATATCCTTCTTTTTTCCTTTCTTTTTCTCCTTCTCCTTTTCCTTCTTATTCTCCTTCTTCTTGTTCCCCTTCTTCTTTTTCCCTTTCTTCTTCTTCTTCCTCTTCTTTTTCTTCTTCTTCTTCTTCTTAGTCTTCTTCTTCCTCTTTTTTTTCTTCTTCTCCTCCTCTTTTTCTTCTCCTCCTTCTCCTTCTTCTTCATGTCCTTCTTCTTGTTTCCCTTCTTCTTCTCCTTCTTTTTTTTCTTCTTCTTCTTCTCCTCCTCTTCCTCTTCCTCCTCCTCCTTCTTCTTGTGCTCCTTCTTCTCTTTCTTCTTGTTCTTCTTCTCCTTCTTCTCCTTTTCTTCTCCTTCTTCTTCTTCCTCTTCTTCTTTTTCTTCTCTCCCCTTCCTTTTCTTCCTCTCCTTTTTCTTCTCCTCCTCTTATTCTTTTTCTTCTTGCAGTTCTCTATCCGTTCCGAATGGCGGCAACAATTTTGGCTATAATTACTTTGTTGACAGCTGCCTTGAATTGTCATCAACAACAAAAATTTAGGAACTGGGTTATACAACTAGTTCCGCTTATTAACATCCACTCTAAAACCCGGAATGTCTCTCCCGGCTTTCAAGCAGTCTCCCGCCTGCGAACCTAGTTCACAATTTTCCCGTACAACAATACTTGTTTCTTACTGGTTCGCAGTGCTCACCTATCTCGGATCTAATATACGTTAGATTATCACATTTCTGCCTAGTCATTTACCACATCCAATCTCACGTACAGAGTAGCTTCATTCTTATTGGGGCGATTGGTTCTGAGAAATTATGATTTCCGCCATAATTTTGAGTATAAATAACAGGTCAGAAATCGTTGTTCGGGACCACTCACTAGAGAACAATTACACGACAGCCCATCAACACCCGGAACCACTCTACAGAAGACACCAACTTGCTCGGGTAGAAATAGGAGGAATCCGGCCGAACTTTTCACCGTTCCGACCCTGAGGAGTCCGCGGCCGACTTGGTAAACGCTTGAAATTCCAATATTTCTCACGAAGACTACGACAGAATAAATGCATTTTAATCATATAAAACAATGCTATGAGGTTGTTAAACAACCATGTTCTTCTTTTGCCTACAAATGTTTTGAAACACAATTATTTGCTTTTTTTCTTCTTCTTCTTCCTTATAAAAAAATCATAATTTCGTTATCTTAATTTAAAAAAAAATCTGATTTTACCATCGTAATCAGCGTTAAAAACAGCATGCATTAGCATTTCAAAATCCGTTGATATTAAGAAATTTTTTACGACAATCAGAGTTTTCGTATAATTAAAATGCTAATATATGCATTTTTCAATGCTGATTATGACTGCGAAATGGCGATTTCGAAGTGGGTTAGATGGAGGAAAATATTTTCGAAAATTCGCTTGTATCACTTCATCGAGACGGCTGTGTGCCGAAATTATTAAAATTTTAAAAATACGTACCGTAATTATTAAAAAACTTCCTTTCGAACTCTTTGTAAATCAAAATACTCTTACAAAACGGATTTTTGAAAAATTACAGAACTTCAACTACAGAAAAACCGTTCTCTATCATTCTTGTCTCATTTTTTACATGGCCGTTCTAAAAATCTTCGATATATAATCTGGTGTTATAACTGGAAGTTCAAAGAAGAGTAAGCCTAGCAGTATATTCTTAATAACATGCAAAACACACACACACACACACACACAATTTTGTTTGTGTTTAACGTCCGACTATTGTGCACATTTGGGCTGATGCAGACGATGGGATGATTTATAGCGTATGAAAATGTCAAGCCCTGGCCGTGAATCGAACCCGGGTCCTCGGAGTGAAAGCCCAGTACGCTATCAACTAGGCCACCGAGGCGGCACACACACACACACACACACACACACACACACACACACACACACACACACACACACACACACACACACACACACACACACACATTTTTGGTGAAAATAATACTGAACTGAGAAGTCTAATTACAAAAACTGAAGATTTAATTATTTAAAAACAATTAAAGTTACATTTAGGCTTTTCAAAGAAAATACGGCATTGATGAATAAAACAAGATTAAAAATTACTGAACGCGAGTTCCGTCTGTTGTCTGTCTGTCTGTTGTCACAGTTGCCTAGTATATTTAACGGAGCGTGTAAAACCAGTAGTTTAAAGAACAATAGACCTCGCAGTACATTCTTAATTAATATACAGAGCGCTCCACGACAGCGCTCGTAACCTTTTCCGCCAACTTTACCTGTAACCGTAACATTAACGAAAGATTATACTAGATCTGGTTTATTGGAAATTTTGTGCTCTTTCACCGTGAAGTTGTCAAAATTATGGTACGTCTTGTCGCTCAGCCAGTATTACAGGAGCTACACTCTCATCGTTAAATCAAAGTCTGACATTTTGAAACGGAAGTAAATGGGAAAATCTTGCACATACGCCTTTCGGGCTTGACACAAGATTTCGAACCAAATTTTAAAATAACCACACAATCCGTTTAGCTAAAACTATGCACATTCGTAATAGTTGAATCACAAGCCGCCATCTTGAAAGGGAAATAAATGGGAACAAATCTTACTCGTACGTCGGGTACAAGCGCTAAATTTCAAAACAAACGGTCAGTACGTTTGGCTAAAATTGCGTACAACTTTCATCGTAAATCATAGGATGCCATTTAGAAATGACAAGAAATAGTAAAACATCTTACAAACACGTCGTTCTGGCTATACAAAAGGTACTTTCGTACCAAATTTCAAATAAATCGTTAAATTCATTTGGCCAAAACTATGTAACGAACAAGCAAACCGAATGACGAACCGTCGAGTTTTAAACAGAGACTTCGCTTCGTTCGGTAAAAATATATATTTTTATTAAACATCGTTTCGATCTAGTTGAGACGGGACACAAAAGATGTACAAACTTATCGACATGTAATAACGTCGACAAGCTGTCACGGGCGCTATCTGAAGGGATTTTGCGGAAACCTTAATTGTGATCATGATGACAGTGTAATAATTTTGTATGTTTTAAAAAAAATTATTACATCTTCTTTCTTATTCTTTGCAAAATAAGCTATTGGAAACATGGTAACACCCAGACTCAATTCAGAGTAATTCCAACTGGGTACACAAATGTACGTTTTGTAATATCTTAGAATATTTTTTTACTCAGAAAAATCTCTTCATTTTTTTCCAAATGGCGGTCACATTGTTTTTGGACGATTTAATTACAGAATCATAATTAGCTTTAAAAACGTCATAAATTAGCATTTTGATTTCTCAGCCCGATGAAATGTAGAAAAATAAATTAACGGCGGCCAGGGTTCATTTCTGTTGTATTATAAATTTAATTTAAAAGTTTAAAGCGCCATACGCAGATGTCAATGCTGTTTATGACGGTGATCGGAATTTTCAAAAACTGTTAAGTAAGGAATTACTTTTGAAATTCGATTTTGTGTTTGTGAATTAGTTGCGTTTCGCGATGATTGTATTTTAAAATGTAATAAGTAAAATTATTCAAAATATAGGACCGCTTGTTGGAGACATGACAAGCTACGTTGTAACATGACATAATTTTATGATTATGTCAGACAGCGATCTGAAGGGAAATTCTTTCACCGGAAATTACTGCATAAATAGTGTACTTTGTGTGCGAGAAGCGGCTGTAAAATATTGATATTGTAGAAAACAACAAGAATATTAGAGCATTATTAATGTGCAATCACTTGTCTCTTTCTTTAGTAGCAATTATAAACAACAAGTATTTCTGATTTAAGATATTTAGTGTGTGTGTGAGTGTGTATGTGTGTGTGTGTGTGTGTGTGTGTGTGTGTGTGTGTGTGTGTGTGTGTGTGTGTGTGTGTGTGTGTGTGTGTGTGTGCGCGCGCGCGCGCGTGTGTTTGTGTGTGAGTGAGTGAGAGAGAGAGAAGAGTGTGTGTATGTGCGCGCGCGCGTGTGTGTGTGAGAGAGAGAGAGAGAGAGAGAGAGAGAGAGAGAGAGAGAGAGAGTACGTGTGTGTGAGCGTGAGTGCGCGCGCACGCGTGGTGCGGTTAGTGCGTTTGGTTAAAACTGCATATAATATTTATTGTAAATCAGAGACCGCCATCTTGAAACGGAAGTGAATAGGAAAGCATCTTATACATACGTCGTTCGGGAATTTATACAAGGGATCTTCGTACCAAATTTGAAAACAATTTTTGTTTTACGGCTACAAAGTATCTATAACGTTAATCATGTTGTAGCTGTAAGCAGTTTTCCCTCGGTGCATTAAACGGTTTCCTTTTGTCGGAAAAGTGTGTTGTAAAGGAAAGAGTTTATGCGCCATTACGTGTGTGTGTGTGTGGCAGTTTTGTAGCGGAGTTAGGCGGGACCACATCGACAATGAAAGTTTATAGAAAGGGTAAACAGAATTTGAGAATGCGAGTTCGTTGCACGAAAACGGAAAACTTATCGGATACTGTGGAATACAAAAATGCAGAAAGTTCATCCGTTGACGTGATGTAAGCAAATTTCTAACATTTTTCATGTTACAATCACTCAAAAATTTAATTTCACCATTATAATCTGAATAAATTATATTGAAATAGTTAAAAGAAAAGTAGACCTCGCAGTAATTAATTAATTGTCTGGCCAAACTTCCACGACAGCGCTCTGACGCATTAGTAACCTTTTCCATCAATTTAAATTGGAAAGCGTAACATTTAAGAAAAGTGTTACTGAACCAACTTTATTCAAAATTGTATGCTGTTTCACCATGATGTTGTCGGAATTGTAATAGTCTTGTCAGCAATTACACTCTCGTCGTTAACTCAGAGGACGCTATCTTGAAACGAAACTAAATGGGGAAAAAATCACACACGTGTTGTTTGATCTTTATACAAGGTACCTTCGCACAGACTTCAAAACAATCGGTCAATACTTCTGATTAAAACTGCTTACTCTTGTCATCCTTAAATCATTGGTCGCCATCTTGAAACGAAAGTGAATGGGAAAAGTCTTAATGTCGTTCATTCTTTATATGAACAGGTTCCTTCGCACTAACTTTCAAAACAATCTGTCCTTGCGTTCGGCCAAAACTGGGTACTCTTGTAATCCTTAAATCATTTGTCGCCATCTTGAAACGAAAGTGAATGGGAAAAGTCTTAATGTCGTTCATTCTTTATATGAACAGGTTCCTTCGCACTAACTTTCAAAACAATCTGTCAATGCGTTCGGCCAAAACTGGGTACTCTTGTAATCCTTAAATCAATTGTCGCCATCTTGAAATGAAAGTGAATGGGAAAAGTCTTAATGTCGTTCATTCTTTATATGAACAGGTTCCTTCGCACTAACTTTCAAAACAATCTGTCAATGCGTTCGGCCAAAACTGGGTACTCTTGTAATCCTTAAATCATTTGTCGCCATCTTGAAACGAAAGTGAATGGGAAAAGTCTTAATGTCGTTCATTCTTTATATGAACAGGTTCCTTCGCACTAACTTTCAAAACAATCTGTCAATGCGTTCGGCCAACACTGGGTACTCTTGTAATCCTTAAATCATTTGTCGCCATCTTGAAACGAAAGTGAATGGGAAAAGTCTTAATGTCGTTCATTCTTTATATGAACAGGTTCCTTCGCACTAACTTTCAAAACAATCTGTCAATGCGTTCGGCCAAAACTGGGTACTCTTGTAATCCTTAAATCATTTGTCGCCATCTTGAAACGAAAGTGAATGGGAAAAGTCTTAATGTCGTTCATTCTTTATATGAACAGGTTCCTTCGCACTAACTTTCAAAACAATCTGTCAATGCGTTCGGCCAAAACTGGGTACTCTTGTAATCCTTAAATCATTTGTCGCCATCTTGAAACGAAAGTGAATGGGAAAAGTCTTAATGTCGTTCATTCTTTATATGAACAGGTTCCTTCGCACTAACTTTCAAAACAATCTGTCCTTGCGTTCGGCCAAAACTGGGTACTCTTGTAATCGTCAAATCAAAAGCCGCCATTTTGAAACAAAAGTGAATGGGAAAAATCTCATACATATGTCGTTTGTTATTTATACAAGGTAACCTTTGCACCGAAATTCTAAACAATCGGTCAATGCGTTTGGCCAAAACTGCGAACACTTGTCACTGTTAAATGAGAGGCCGCCGTCTTGAAACGTAAGGGAAAATGGCTTACATATATTTCGTTCGTTATTTACGTAAGATAATTTTCGCATCGAATTTCAAGACAATGTCATTGCATTCGGTCAAAGCTGCGTACACTTGTATTGTTAAATCAAAAGCCGCCATCTTGAAAATTAAATGAATTGGAAAATCTCATACTACGTGGTTCGGTTTTCATACAAGATACCTTCACACCAATTTTCGAAACAATGTCAGTGTTTGGCCAAAACTGTGTACACTTGTCATCGTTATATCAGAGGCTGCCATCTTGAAACGAAAGCAAATTGGAACAAGTCTTACATGTACGTCTTTCGGGCTTTGTACAGAGTATATTCGTACCGTAAAAAAAATAGGTTAAGTCGTTTTGAAAAAATCTGCGTAACAAATTAACTAAATGCACTATGCAGAACGGTCGAGCTGAAACAGCGATGGTCACCGCTACCTATATCACGCCTTATTACTGTTTAATCTGACCTAAATGCACTATGCAGAACGGTCGAGCTGAAACAGCGATGGTCACCGCTACCTATATCACGCCTTATTACTGTTTAATCTGACCTAAATGCACTATGCAGAACGGTCGAGCTGAAACAGCGATGGTCACCGCTACCTATATCACGCCTTACTACTGTTTAATCTGACCTAAATGCACTATGCAGAACGGTCGAGCTGAAACAGCGATGGTCACCGCTACCTATATCACGGCTTATCACTGTTTAATCTGACCTAAATGCATTATGCAGAACGGTCGAGCTGAAACAGCGATGGTCACCGCTACCTATATCACGCCTTATTACTGTTTAATCTGACCATGATTTCTGCTTTAACATTTCATGTTCCAACGAAAGTTTCCTGGTAACTTGCTTACAGTACGTAAAACTCGAACCTTGGTTTCAAAAATCAAGGAAATAATTGAGCAGGATTCCGTCACCACCGATAGATAACCGGTTATCACTGTGTCACTGATAACAACAAATGGACTAAGCATGTTTGAAGGTCTGGTGTAGCATCTGTCGCATGACTATGACGCCTTGGCGTGGGCGTATCGGGGGTAATTGGCGCTATTTTTGTCATCCAAAGTTTATTGTTTTTAGATGTTTTATTTTTAGAAAGGGGCTGAGTATAACCGGACAGTACATTTCAGTTGTCTAGTTGGGTGCCTCTCTCTTATCCGCAAATATCTAAATTTGAACTGTAACATTGATTGTTGAGGGCAGATTATTGTGTCCTACTTCTTACAAGCTTCTTTCCTTAATGGCTTGTCAGGAGCCTGCAGTACACTCTTCCGATTTTGATGAGATGAACATTCGTCCTGAAAACACAACCAACGATATGGGGCAGCTTCGTAACGGTAACACTTCTAAACCGTTACGGTACGTCTCTCTCTCTCTCTCTCTCTCTCTCTCTCTCTCTCTCTCTCTCTCTTTCACACACACACGCGCGCGCGCGTGCAAATCCTTTAAAAATAACCAGAAAACTTAAATGCCAGTTTAAGCATATTTTAACGATTCTGAAGATTAAAAAAAATAATTAGTCAATAAAAATATTGTGGAATTGTTACTTTTAAGAAATTCTTTTACCTCATGTCAGCGAAACAGCTGCGTGCAACGTTTATTATTTAGTTTATCTTTCATCAACCTTACAATCTCCGGACTGAAAATCATTAGATTGAACCAGCTTCAATAATGTATTCAGGTTACATAGCAGAATACACATTTTCTGTTTCAACTATAACTGCGCCAATGGTATTGGTGTTGTTTATCATTTCGTAAATTATTTTTTAGGAAGAGAATTAGAAAATATTGAATTATATTTTGCTATTTATTTATACCAAAAAATCGCAAAACAATTTGTGTTATTGAAGCAAAAATAAAATCGTGTATCGTGTTTTCTCTTCCTTTTTTACTTTAATTGTGATAATTTGTTCGAAACACGACAAATAAACATAGATTGTTTTTAACAACATAACTTGAAACTTATTATAGAAGTTATAGAAGTGTGCCTATTAGTTGTTCAAAAAGCCGTTTCGGTGGCCTAGTTGATAGCGTACTGGGCTTTCACCCCGAGGATCCAGGTTCGATTCGCGGCCAGGGCTTGGCATTTTCATACGCTATAAATCATCCCATCGTCTGCATTAGCCCAAGTGTGTACAATAGTCGGACGTTAAACACCAAAAAAAAAGTTCAATGGAATCAACTGGTCGTTATGACTTAATATAAAACACCTGATCTTTTAATATAATTACCAAAATTAAAATTAACGATTAATTGCATAGACCTACACTTAAATCGGTCAAACGTCTTCGTAGTTTCCGTGGTGTAGTGGTTAAGAAGTGCAAGGTTCCAGTTCGATCCTGGGTGGAAACATAGTAATTTTTAACTACAATTAATTTAATGTGATAATTGCTTAATTTAATGTGAAAAATCTACTGTTGTGTATCATATACACATGTTCCTCGAATCACGCGTCTTGCAAATTCCAACATCAAAACCAGTGCTAAAACATGATACATGTTTATATTTAGTTAAGTAATGAACTGGGTCCTACTCATAACGTAATATCTGCAAATATTGCTTGAATTTGTTGACGCCACAGTTAATCGGATGTAAGATACGCAAGCCTGTTTGTTAACTATAAATTTCCCTGGGTGATTTTAAAATATCGTTTGTGCCCAATATCAACTGATTTATCTCTTCCACTCTAAGAAAGCTAACGTTTTAAAACAGCTGCTGCTAGAAATACGGTGAATATACTCGTACGTCAAAGCGACTGTCAACACCCACTTCACCTGAAGTTACTCGCGCCACGCGGTAACATGCATTCCTTCTCAGGCGGTATATCGAGTTATTGACATACTGCCAAAACATAATTTTAATTCTACCTCAGTTTCCTCATTCCAGGCAGAGTAGATTTAGTAACCAATGAGAATAGCCGTCCGTGAGTGTGTAGGTTGTGTTAGGAAGTGAATCAAATACTGCATATGCATGCTAGTCGCTCGTGTAGTAGGTGCTAAGCAATAACAATAAACATGAAGTCGATGTTCACAACGAAGTAATAGATGTTTGCTGATTAATCAGCTGGTAGAAGTGTGCGATTAATCACATATACCCACGTGCGCGCGCACGCACTACTGAAAAGTGATCTAAAGGATGGACTTCTGACTATCATCATTTCAGTATCTTTCCACGTAATCATATTTGAAAAGTTATAAATTATTCCTTTACAATGTCCATTTGAAAATTTATTTGCGTGTTTTTGATAAATATTTCTTAGCAAAATAATAAAAACCTGAAGGTTTTATAATTACAATAATTTTATTGCCCCTTTTTGCTGTATCGCTTTTCGTCTAGCGTTCGGTTTACTTTGAAAATACCCGGTAGGTAGTAAACGGTAGCTGAAGCTAAGGTCAGTGACAGTATTGCGTGTCGTGGCAAATTCTTGTGTAAATAACTTTTCAAATAAATGAATCGTATTCAACTAAAAGGTTATTGATTGAATATAATATTTCCTACCGGCAAGGTAATTGTGCCTTGTCATGGAAATCTTCCGAAAATTTATTTTGATTTTGTAAGAAAACATTCTACAATTTTACTACATAATAATTTAAGTTTTTTGGGAACAGAATTTATAAAACTTAAGTGTTTATCGATGTTTTTTGTAGACCATTGGAAGAACGAATGGTATTTAAAACCATTATCGTACTAATACCAGATTTCTTTAAGATTTCTGTTTCAGAGTTATAGATGAAACACTAAAAATATAAACAAACCCAAATTAGCAACGTGGGACAATTTAACATGTCATGTTTTAGGCCTGGATTGGATGGAGTTTTCGTGAGGCGTGATGCGTAGAACACGTTTATATTGATATGACAGGAAATTTTGCGCGTCGAAAGTGTCATATTAAATTAATTATAATTAAAAATTACTGTGTTTCCTCCCGGGATCGAACCGTGCAGGCGGACGGGATAACCACTACACTAACGAAACCACGATAAAATTAAACGCAAACAAACTCACTGACATGACTGCAGCAAAATTACGACAATAATTAGTATTGTTAATTTAAAATTTAAAAAAATGCTTATACTGTCGTAATCTACAATACAAAAAGTCCACATAAATTAATATTTTAAAAATAAAAACAAAACCTAACAGCCGTATAAAATCATTTTTAAAAATTTCAACAAATTTTAAAAATTAAAAATGCAAATACAGATTTTAACGCAACTTACAATAGTAAAGTTATAATTTAAAAAAATAAATAAAAAGTAACAATTTTTAAGATTTTGAAATTGCCGATATTTGAAAATTGCTTCATTCAGTGTTAAGAACTTGTCCAGACTATTACCAAAATTAACTTTTGTACCTATCCATTTCTATACATATGAGTAATTTTCTTTATATTTTTTTAATGTTTTATTAATTAATATGTAAATAAACAATAACAACATAATAATTGTAATAAAAAGAAATAAAGTAAAAATATTTTTTTATATAAAATTAGTGGAATAAAACGTAACAGGATAGAAAAGAAATTTTGCAGGTATTGGTCATGAAATTTCAGATTTTATTGTACTAAAAACTTTTAAGTAAAAATAATATATATTATTACACATAATAATAGTATAATAATAGTAAGTGAGTATATATGTACCGGGTCTTGGCTGATGTATGTTTACTGAATTTTTAAGCAAATTCGGAAAAAAATGTTTTTAATTCTAGAAATTTAGTTTTCGGTTTTCGTAATAAACGCAAAGCGTATTTAAGGTTATAGGTACCGATGAATCAAAATTTTCTTTAAGAGAAAATAGTTCCAAATACATAATGTTAAGAAAATCGGTCGAATCGTTTGTTCTATAGACGAAAAGGTGAAAACCGTAAACGTTTTTGACTAAGAAGATCTGAAAACGTTTTCACCCCTTACGAAATGCGTAACGAATTTTTTGGGTCGCTTTAGTCTGCGTGTTCGGAAATTTAAATGTAAAGTCTAGCTCCGAGACGTGGACTATTATTTCATTCCCCATCTCCATAACAATAAAACAGGATTAATCTTCCGGAAACATTACTGCTTCTGTCCCCACAGAATGCTCTTCTGTATCACTTCGCGTTTTTCGCAATTTCATCTGAAACGATAAAGTTTGCTGTCGAAATCAACAATTTTTGAGAAGAAATAAACAGCCGGTGTTAAGATTTTTGGAAATTAAGAAAACATGAATTAACGGTCAACGATACGAATAAATAATATTCATTTTACAGAACGTATAAACGGTGTATTATATAAAATTTTACGCGTTAAGTTATTTAAAAAAAACGGTCTCGTTTAGAAGTTAACAGACAAAAAAGTTAACAGGGAAAAAACGTAGGCCGACAGAAGTGACTACTTCTTTTGTGCATGCCTGACTGTATAATTTTTCACTATTATGATTTATTTATTTTTATAAAAAATTAGATGCATGCAGGAAAGGGGAACTCTTAAAGATTATTTTCGTATTAAATTTCGCGTGTGTGTAGGTGCACAACTTAAAAATTAAGTGAAACCGTCACAGACTACGAATTTAAGTACCTTAGGGGATTTAATTAATCAGTTTATAACCCTACTTTTGACAGTTATACTGTCTAAATGTAATAATAAATATAATATTTGTCATTCTGGTATTCAAAAATTGTTATAGGTCATTTACATTAAATAATTTAACTACACAAATTTAGAAAACACACATTTTAAAATTAATAAGAATAATCATAAACTCGATTGAAATGATACTGTGCGAAATTAGCTACTGAGAAGTAGTCACTGCCAGTCTAGACACATACAAGAACAATATATGCTGTGAGGTATGCGTTACGGATTCAAGCGTGACGCGAAAATAGATGTTTTTACACGTGCTAGT
Organism: Callitettix versicolor; assembly: GCA_022606455.1. Lineage (NCBI taxonomy): Eukaryota > Metazoa > Arthropoda > Insecta > Hemiptera > Cercopidae > Callitettix > Callitettix versicolor. The sequence continues at coordinate 28,413,347 of CM040187.1, forward strand.
CAACCGCGATCATACAAGTTTTCAGTTCAAAAATACATTTTATTAATCATTAAAAAAAAATTGCGCGTAGATGCAATTAATTTTATTTTAATCACTAGAGTGCGCGTATGAATGCGTTCCGTGACGGTAGAGTGTACCGTGACGGTAGTGCATTCCGTGATGGTAGAGCGTTCCGTGACGGCAAAATAAATTTTCCTCCGTGCAAAATATACACCCATACACTGCGAAAAAAGTAGTCACTTCAAAAGTATAAACAATATTATATTATTTGAAACTGTAAATAAAATTTACAACAACGATTTAAACACAACAAAATTTAAAGAAAACAACAAAACAGACACAAAATTAATAAGTTTGTCTAATTTGTTTTTCCCGAATCACCCTTCAACCACAATTTTTTTTTTCAATTTTTTGATGTTTACTTAAATTATTAAGCTACATAAGTGTACAAAACTTGAGCAAAATTTATTTTGAGAAATTGACCCGAAATTATTTTTTTTTAATAGGTCGCAGTAAGGATGTCCATAACGGTTCAAGTGGTGTTTTGATTAATTATAAGCCATATTTAAGCAAATTAAAAAAAAATCGTGACTGATTTTTAAAGATTTTTCGTGACACACACACACACACGGGCGGACGTGCAATTGAAACCATTTTCTTGAACACAGGTGTTCTAAAAGCTTAAAGATCTATAAAAATGTTATGACCGATTTTTTATGACCACCATAATTCTTCTATTCGTGTAATAGTGAGTTAGTGAAAAAGTTATATAACCGTTCCAGTTTTATGTTTTTTCGTATGGCTGAACTTACTTCGTGAATATTTTATTATTAAAGTTGTACATCAATCGTTGAACAAATTCAATTGCTATCAGCTGTTATTTTGTTTTGTTTTTATGTTTTTTGTTTTATATTTATTTTGCATACTATAGGATTCGTGGTCATAATGCATTGTTCATTGGTAGCAGAAAAACTTGCTTTATTTATGATTCACTTGGTTCGAGATTCAAAATAATTTTTTCTTTATTAGTTTTTGGAATTATATCATTCCATAGTTGTCAACAAACCGTAACAAATTAATGTTAACAAAACAAATTAATGTTAAACATTAAATGTTTAACATTTAATGTTAAACATTAAATGTTTAACATTTAATGTTAAACATTAAATGTGCATTTAATGTTAACATAAACATTACAATGCACACAAAATTTGAAGTCAAATAATTAGCGTAGGTTTTGTGTGGAACATAATTTTATTTCACCTTTAATGTTTACGAAAATGAATTAAGTTTTCCAAAAATAAACATAATTTTTTAACCTGATAATAATTAGATGAATATTAGAACAATATATGAAAATGTTAAATTTTTTTTTATTTAAAAATAAAATTGTGGTAAACTTTAACATCGTAGCTATTATTTTACCGTAGTAATTATTATTGCTGTAGTTATTACCTATTTTAGTATTCTTAACCATTTGTCAATGATCCCCTAAGAAATTGTGAATGAAATAATTTGTAAATTTTATGTATAAATATATTAAAATTACGTAAATGGTTTTATAAAGTATGAAAACAATTTTCAACAGGCATTCAGAGGAATCACATTTTCTCAAATTATATAATAAAAGTATAAACAGTTTTTAAAAATTCTTGAAATAATATAAAAATATTATGGTTCTTTTTCAATTCGTTACACACACACACACACACACACACTTGTGTTCTTATATAACTCCATCCTATATATATATATATATATATATATATATATATATATATATATATATATATATATTTAATAAATAAATAAATATATATATATATATATATATATATATATATAAGTTATTTTCCACCGACTGCTGTGTTTAAAAGAGTGGTTTGAATTAAATCAGATTTATAGTGCTGTCGTTTTCATAATTGGATTTAATTAAATTCTGACATTAAGTGAAGGCAAGGGAAGATAATTGCTTGATACTAACACAAAAATATTTTGACATTTTTTTACTAAAGAAACTTGTCTAAGGTTGCCTATACGCACGACTGAAAAAATAAAACTTATTAGGTGCTACTGTGTTTGCAGACTGGTTTGAATTAAATCCGATAGGTAGAGCTGTTATTTTGGCAATTGTATTTACTTACATTCTTTTATAAAACAAAGATTAAAAGACTTGAATCTAGCAGTAGCAATATATATATATATATATATATATATATATATATATATATAAAGTAATGTTTTATAGTGTATTAATGTGTAAAAAAGACTTTATTATCCCCATTCTGGGTAAGGCTGAGTATTACAACTATTTATTTAATAAAAGTTAAAATTAAAGATCAAACTCATTAAATTACAATAGATTACAATTTTCACATGGACAGAATGTTCTAGAATGCCACACAACAGGTGGAGCCGCTTATGAATATCTGACACACTTCGTTAAAATTGTAACAGCTTGTTAATATTTCATACAATCCTATCATTGTATTTCATACAATACAATCATTTCATAAATCATTGCGTAAAACTCAAATTTATATTTTGATCCATAAAAGACATTTCTTAACAAACTGGCATTTCTGTTATACTAATTAGGCATTTTGTTAACGGGGTAAACCTAAAAAGCGATAAGCGTTAATGATAGGGGCTTAACTGCGGCTTGAACTAAGAAACTTTGAGGTGCGCAGTTCAGAGCCGCTGTAGATTGACCGGTGCTTTACCACATCGACCAGCGAGCTCTACGTGTTTATAAATGCATAGAACTTGGGGTAAAATCCGTAAGAAAAATTAACTGCATAGTTTCACTTGTATGTTGGAAAAAATTTTTGTTTTAAAATTAGTTTATTGCGAATATCTTCTGAATTAATGAATTAGAGAGGACGTAGAACCGAGACAATGAAATTACGTTTCGAAGAGAAGTTTTTATGAAACGTTGTTTTGTCAATAAAAGTTCTATGTTTAGTCTTTTAATCAACATTTTTCTGTAGACTTGCAACATTGTTTTGCAGTGACGTCAGACGGACATAAAGGACGAGGGAATCCTTTGACTTTGATAAAACGGAAACAGTAACAGAAACCTTGACCGAACCGATCCCAAAATACCCAAGTCAACAGCAACCCCTTTTATCTTTGTTTACTGTTCTGCATTAATTGCTTTGAGCAGTAAATTGGAGTTATTTACGTCCATTGTTTGCTGTTCTGCAGTAACTGGATATTGTCTGGTCGCGCGAACAGCTGTTAGCATTATTCGGGAGGCTGTGGCAAAGTTGCGGCGAGAATAACGGTGAGTGCGGAGCATAAATCACAGTGATTAGGAGCGGAGGGCCCTCTGAAGGCTGGGTTATTGGTAAACTTTTGTGTGTTAGTTTACAATAATTTTTAGGGTCTTTATGTAAAACCGTAGGCCCACTAATTTGCGGACACATTCGTCTGTCTGCCTGTCGGTAATGGACTTCATACTTGTAAACGATGCGACCGATAATTATAAAATTTAGCGAAAATGTTCTTTGTAGCGGTCACCAAAAAAATTATTTTTTTATTTATGTAAGGTTTTGCGTTATTTAAAACTAAAATTGTTCATTTTAAAATGCCTCAAGTTCGAAATTATTAAGTAGTCTTTCAAAATGGCGGCCATTAAAAAAATAAGCAACCCTTTAACCCTTTAATCTAATTTAATCATTGCGAAACAGTGTTTTAATCTAAATTATTTACATTTAAAATGTTCAGCAGTGACATTCATAAGATAATCGTTTGTGTGGTGTTAGTAAATGTTTGTTGTTTTGGGAAATTAGCTTCCATCACGTCAGCGGAATAGCTGCATGCATATTTTATACGCATTGTTGACGAAAGTGACGCAAAATTATTCTTGAACGAATTTTGCTGGTTAACGAACTTGTCCGAGCATTACCATAATTGATTTTTTTGTCAAGTTTGGAACATGCACGTGCTGGAACACACACACACACACACACACACACACACACACACACACACACACACACACACAACGCCTATTACAACACTAAACAACCCTTTTCCCTCGCGTAATTACTACTCCTCATCCCATTCAGTACTGCAACTTAAAATTTGCAATAACTTTCATATTTTCCCATAAGGTTCTTTACTTTTCGAACACCAGGTACTGCGTATTGTTACACGATAAATAAAGAGGCAGAACAATATTTCGAAAATTTATCTATAATAAAATATTCGTTTACGTTTTCTTAACACGTATTTTTTGGGAAAATTGCTTCCATCACGTCAGCGAGGCGATTGCTTGTAGCGCTTATATTACTGTTACTATTCTCTCTCAATAAATTAGGCGCAAGACAGTGGCCGCATGCTTGGAGCGAGGGAAATAAGACAAAGAATCGATTGGCTTAAGAGAACAAACATGACTCAGTTGTTTATAGAGAAAAACTTGGGAGTGCCTGAGGCGTGGGTGATTACGTAAAAACAAACATTAATTAATAAAGCTTTGGGGCAAGAAAAGAACATTGCGTTCTGTTACGAACATATTCTTCTCGTATTTTGAGACAGCAGCATTTTTGCTTCGTCACTATAACAAGTATTGAGAAAGTATAAGTATTTTTATTGTGAAAAAATCGAGTCCAAGAAACGTAATTCGTCTGCATGTCTATGTATCTGTTTATCTGTATGTCTGTGTACATGTTTGTATGTTTGTCCATATGTCGTTGTATACGTTTTTCTTTGAATCTGTTTGCCTATATGCTTGTGTATCTGTGTATATGTTGTGTATCCAGGGACTTTTGGTTGAAGTTTTAAATGCAAAAAATCTACTTCAATATTGTTTTGAGATATATCGAACCCGTTAAAAAAACATCTCAGCACTGATTAAAGGAATGGATACAAAAAATCAGTACGATAATGTTAAATTAAAATAATTTTAAAATGAATCAATGTATTTTCCAGGCTGGCGAATTTTTGTTTTTTGGAAATTCGCTTCCATTACGTCACCGAGATTAATTTACTTGTACACTACTTAACGCCCCAGTACGCGGTGAGTCAATTAATTCCTGCACCGCCCAGTAGATGTCGTTAAACCCTGGGAATGCCCACAGCTGTGTCTTGTCGTGCTATTGTTTGGTTATCTGGCGGGATGTCTATCCCTAATGCAAGGATGTCAACATTTCATGTCCTATCAACAACTAAAAGACGCAGTACTGTTGTATATACGCGACGCGTCGAAATAATGTATCTAGGCCTAAACATGTACTAGTTCTTTTTGAAATTTTATACAAACTACGCTGCTATTTAACGTGATAAAACAACATTTTTAAGAAGTAACGTTTTTTTTTAATAACATCACATGAACGAATTGATAGGTGAACGAAATTCACCTAACCTCACACAACAGTTAATGTTTGTGTGAAATATTTTGAATTTCTAGCATGTGTTTTAGCACAAACATTTTAAAGTTTAGTCCGATTTTATGAAACATCGATTTGATTCAACCTCAGTTTCATTAAACATTACTTTTACGAAACATCGATTTCATTAAACATAACTTTTACGAAACATCGATTTCATTAAACATAACTTTTACGAAATATCGATTTCATTAAACATAACTTTTACGAAATATCGATTTCATTAAACATAACTTTTACGAAATATCGATTTCATTAAACATAACTTTTACGAAATATCGATTTCATTAAACATAACTTTTACGAAATATCGGTTTCATTAAACATAACTTTTACTAAACATCGATTTCATTAAACATAAATTTTACGAAATATCGATTTCATTAAACATAACTTTTACGAAATATCGATTTCATTAAACATAACTTTTACGAAACATCGATTTCATTAAACATAACTTTTACGAAATATCGATTTCATTAAAGATAACTTTTACGAAACATCGATTTCATTAAACATAACGTTTACGAAACATCGATTTCATTAAACATCGATCTTATTAATAATCGATTTCATTAAAAATTGATTTTATTAATAATCGATTTGATTAAACATTGATTTAATTTAAAATTGATTTTATTAAATATCGATTTCATTAAACATCAATTTTTAAACTTCAATTTAAATAAAAATTGATTTTACCCAACATCGACTTCATTTTAACATCAATTTCATTAAAATTAGATTTTATTAAACATTGATTTCATTAAACAAAAATTTTTTGACTTTGATTTCATTAAATATTGATTTTATTAAACATCGATTTTTTAAATTTTGATTTTATTAAAAATTGATTATGTTAAACATAGATTTCTGTAAATATCGACTGCATTAAACATCAATTTCAATAAAAATTGATTTTATTAAACATTGATTTCATTAAACATCGATTTTATTAAAAAAATTATTTCATTAAACATCGATTTTTTAGCGTTCAATTTCATTAAATATTGATTTTATTAAACATTGATTTCATTAAACATAGATTTTATTTAACATCAATTTTTTTAAAGTTGATTTCATTAAGAATCGATTTTATTAATATTACATTTTATTAAACACATATTTTATTAAATATCGATTTAATTAAGATTCGATTTTATTAAATATCGTTTTTCACAATTATGTTTTTCATGTCCGCAAATTTGAAAAGAACAAATTTTGTGCGATAACTAGTTTATTCCAGCTATTATAAAAATTGATTTTTGTACAGTTGCAGATGAAATCTAACCAAAATTGTGAAAGTGTTAACATTACCTACGCAGATTTATTGTTTTAACGTCCCCTATAAAAGTGATGTAGCTGTATGTATCTCTTGCTAACATTGTATTGGGATTGGTGCTCATTTCAAGATCCGGGTTTGGGTTTTACCATGACGGCGTTTCAATAGTTCATGTTCCAATGAAAATTCGTTAGTAAGTCTAAATGGAGTTGGAGTTAATATTTTCAATGTTATGTCAATGTTAAAGTGCCGATTTATGCAGGTTTTAAAACTACTATATTAGAAATATCAGATATATGACGTAGGTTTTACTGTTCTTTACATTTGCTTCCATGACGTCAGCGAGACAGACGCGCATTATTAAACGAAAGAAAGATTTTGCGATCTGAATGTGTTTTGCATTCCCCAACTGGTGTAGCCCCTAAAGGTTCCCCTCTTAACGCGCCATTTAACATGCACTGTTTTAAGAAAACCACACGAAGTGTTTATGAAATAAGCCATCATAATGGCTAATTTTACAGTTACGTGTTTTGTTTGTTGTTGGTATGCAACGAGAAATGTAAATGGGTTTGTTATCGGTAATACGTGGCGCTGTGCCAAAGTCGTTGGTGTTTCAATTTCCGAAAGTCGTCAATTTCAAATTTTTTCGGCCGTTAATGCGCGTAAACAGAAACTGGTTAACGACCAATGTCCTGGATTGATTCAGCCACAACGAAGTGTAAAAATCAAGGCGCACAGCTGTGTTCGTTGACGTGATGGAAGCTGATTCTAAAATTATATTTTTATCTTTAAAACTACATTCTAGAGTGACGTCAAATACGTTTTCTAAATTTCATTGAATTTTAAACTTTTAAAATACTAATTTATCCGTCCTGAAACGTTGATTACGATAGTGTTATCAGTTTTTTAAAAAAAGTTTAACATAAAAAATAATGATTATTATCAAATATCGATTGAAAAATAACATATGAAGCAGTCATTACAGTCAGATCCAAACCCGAGAGCTTGAAATAAGCCCAATCCTAACCTCTACATCATCACCTTTTGATAGGTCATTAAAATTTGTTTATATATATATATATATATATATATATAGGTTAGCATGCTCAGTTCGCCATTTTAATCCGATTCTATTCAAACTTGGCACAAACATCTGCTTTGGTAATAGCTTGGTCAAGTTCGTTAACCAGCCGATTTCTTTCTCCAGTTTCAAAATGGCGGTCGTTTAAAATTTTTTAAAATGCGTAACTTTTTGTCTTAAAAATCTGATTTCACCGTCGTAATCAGCATTAAAAATTGAAAAATTGCGATTTTAATTTTTTCAAAATCTATTTAAATTAAAAATATTTTGACGGTGGTCAGGGTTCATTTTTATATTTGCAACGTAATTTGAAAGTTAAAAAAATATAATGTATGCAGATTTTAATGCCAATTATGATGGTGTAATTAGAATTTCAAAAATAATAGGGTAAAGATACATACTTTTGAAAATTTGTTAATATCATGTCAGCTAGATGTGTATAGGAAAAGAACGAATATCAAAGAAGTTGTGTACATGGTAAGTAAAGGAAGAAGAGAACGTGGAATAGATTTTTTGTTCTTATATTACTGGACGTCCACACGTAATGCCAGTAAGACTAATGAGGTCGAGGGACCTGTGGTAAATATAAGGATAAAGAAACGGGAGTAACTATGACTCGAATTAAAAAACCTTGAGTTGTGTAGTTCGGAAATTAAGTAGTAAACTGAACGGTGCATCACTGAGCTTGAGAAAGTGGGCGTACAGGTGCGCGCGCACAGTAGTGATTATTTTAAGATTGAAAGCCCACATTTTGAAACTGGTGATTGGATTTGTCTGTACTTAAGTTATTACCAGAATAGATTGTTTTACCGAATTTGAATAAAATCAGAACAGAATTGCGAATATGTAAGTGCTAACACTTTCTTTCTCACATGCACGTGCGCGCGCGAGTTCGCACAAAGAAGCATTATCCAACTAATGATGAAGCGGTGGGGAGTTTGTGGTAGGAGTTTTGCTATTTACTCTGTAGTCAAACAGGGTGTGAGACTACATTACCAGAGAAACAATATTGTTGGATATATATATATATATATATATGTTAAAATAAGACCTGGCGGGTACCAAATGCGGAGCGCCCGCAGGGGGTTCAGATTAGCTGCACCTGTTGAGAGTATTTAGATGTCCCTCGCGATACCCGAGTCTAACACACACTTACGACTTTAACACTATACACTCACACTTACATTTAGTGAGGCGATAATAGCCTCAATGTGCTTTTCGCCTTAAAATAACAAAAAACCTAACCTGTTGTTTTTAATGTAAGTGCGGCCACTGTAAGTGTGTAATGAAACTGAACGGAGTAAAGTTGCATCGCGTATATCAAGTTTATATTAGCTATATCTAATAACGTGTATTCTTAACAATATTATTTACATGCTTTCTTTAAAGCATGTATTAGCTATATTGAAAAAAACTGTTTTTTATAAATTATTTTAAAATAGCTTTTTTCAAATAGCAAATTAATTACAATACTGTCACCGTACACAGTGTGGAACACAAACACACAAACTTGGTCAAGTGGCATAATTACCTGAGTAAAACAACAGTTACCTAAAGCGGTATAGGTAGTCCGTAATAATTAATTGTAAACATTGCGTTCCAGGTTGATCCAGTACAGGTGCTCTCTAGCATACTTTGGAATAAAGCCAAGCACTTTAACCTCCCGCCATGCGAAGTGGAATATGCTATAAACATAATTCAGGGAGCATCATACTTTAAAAGTACATTTTAATTTCATCTTCAAATTTACAACATCTTTCCTTTACTTGCCAAAGAACTCGATGCGCAGAACTTGAATACAGTATATAGTTTCCCTTATAAGTACAGTGTCCTTCGAAGAGGTTAACGATTTTTTTTCTACCACTCGCGCATTACTCTGTACATTTAATTTAAACTTACCGACTTTATAAACAACTCATTTTTAACTTTCTAGAATTTTTATTTACCCGCAAGTAGATCACCATGTAAGCTTGCGATGAGAATACTTTACGTTCACTTTAAAGGAAAATTATGAGAGAGATGGATCCGTAAAGGATGGAGAATAAGGACAAACAGGTAAATTAAAGACATGCTTCAGAGAAAGAATATGGTGTATGGGAAAAGAACGAATATCAAAGAAGTTATGTACATGATAACTAAAGGAAGAAGAGAACGTGGAATAGATTTTTTGTTCTTATATTACTGGACGTCCACACGTAATGCCAGTAAGACTAATGAGGTCGAGGGACCTGTGGTAAATATAAGGATAAAGAAACGGGAGTAACTATGACTCGAATTAAAAAACCTTGAGTTGTGTAGTTCGGAAATTACGTAGTAAACTGAACGGTGCATCACTGAGCTTGAGAAAGTGGGCGTACAAGCGCGCGCTCGCGTGCACACACACACACACACACACACACACACACACGCGCACGCGCGCTAGCGCGTTAGAAATTCTTTAATAATAATTGTACAGATTAACTCGCCTTTTTTTTACAAAATCTCCTTTTGTTTAACTAGGTCTTTACGACACCAAGGACTTGGAAAACGTTTAACTAAATGTGTTGAGCCGTTCTACTTATATCTTTCTTTTTGGACAATATTGTGACCGAAATACCCTGTATAATTGTTATTTTTAAAACGGTTTAAAACATTTTAAACGTTATATGAGATATAGTGATAAACATTTTATTAAATTTAATTGTTTTATTTGTTTCAGGTAATTAAAGCAGAAGGATGGGGACTTACTTAACAAACAACTAAAAGGAAGTAATATAAGTAAGTCTATTTGCTTTAGCAGACCGATTTACATTAATTAAAGTAATATAGATATTTAGGCGCAAATGTCTTGTGAAGCATTATAAGACTATCATTTTTTCCTTAAGACTACCACTTTTCCTTCTAGTCTATCGTTTTCCCCTCAGGAATATTATATTACTCTTAGGACTATCATTTTTCCCTTAGGACTATCATTGTTTTCTTTGGGCCTATAATTTTCCCTTTACGACCATCATTTTCCCGTTAGGACTTGCCCGAATGGCTTCCAAAATTTTCATATTAAATCATATGCAGAAGATTATGTTTTATCACATAATTACTAGAACACAATTTCATTACCCCGCAGGGGAATGCAGACTAGCTGCACCTATTGAGAGGATTTAGACGTCCCTCGCGGTAACCGAGTTTAATACACACTTATACTTACAACACCACACTTACGACTTTAACACTTTACACTCACACTTACATTTAGGGAGGCAATAATAGCCTCAATGTGCTTTTCGTCTTAAAATAACAAAAAAACATATTTTTATTAACCAAAAGAGTGTACATGCTTATGCTTGTGTGTGTGTGTGTGTGTGTGTGTGTGTGTGTGTGTGTGTGTGTGTGTGTGTGTGTGTGTGTGTGTGTGTGTGTGTGTGCGCGCGCGTGTGTGTGCATGCGTGTGCGCGATATAAATAAGCCTTGTTATTTCTTTGACTAACCTTATTTGTTTCGATGACGTTATTTCTCCAAGGTTTGCCAGTACGTTACAATTCCCTTATTATGCCGCTTATATGATATCACAGTCCTTTTTCCGTTCATACACCCAGCCAACCACATTTTCCATATAGTAAATCTTTCACTCTGTAACCAACAAAACTATTGCAGCCTTATTATTAAAAGCCAAACAGTACTTTTGTAATTAAAACACATCGTATAGTATTCCGTTAATTCTGATTGATTGTGTTTCATTTTGAAACTTACGTGATGTAAATTAGCAAAATAGGATTAAATGAAATTAAAATTTATTTACATTAAAATCAACGTTGGGATATTTAATAGCTCCTCTAAACAATCTTAGCAAAAAGCGTGGAATGATAGAAACCGTAAGTCAAGAGCGAGCAGGGTAGACCTGCAAACTAGGCATGGGTATATCTTAGTGCATATTATTTAAAATCGAACACGAAAATGTAACATTAGATTACGCCTTTTCGTGACAATAAAAACGAACTTTTTTAATGGAATACAACATTAAAATAGTCAGCTGGTTTTGTAATAAAAGCGTAATCCTTGAATCAATCGAACAGCTTTTTCCGCGTTGTATTACTAACAAATAGGACTAATAAAGAACATTTGTTTGAACTGAATAAGCCAGCAGATTCAGTTAATAGACGATCAGGAATTTTCAATTGCATCAGAATATTTTGCTGGCTTTTGAACAACGAGACTACTTGAAGACTACATCAAACAGTACTTAACTATTATAATCTAATTCATATTATATTTCTGAAAGTTTGTTTCTTTGTTTGTTTGCTTGTTATTCAATCACGCTTTAACCACTGGACCAATTAAGATGAAATTTGGTACGTATATGGTTTAAGTATCAGAGATACATATAGGCTTATTCCCGTTTTACAAAACGTCATTATACTACTTAACCAGCCCAAAATAATTATCAGTTTTTAGTTTTGTAACATCTGTTAACTATAGTTAGGTTTAATTACTGTTTACTGAACATGAGATTTAGGCACCTGAGATGGACATAGATCTAATCCTATTTTACAAATTTTAATCTATGTTTTATTTATTGCAAAATTATTGTTTTTAATGTTACATTTTCATCTAATAATCACAATCTGGTATTTTTCATTTAAGACTATTCAATGTTTTTAAAGCAGAGTGCAGAATATATATATATATATATATATATATATATATATATATATATATATATATATATATATATATATATACAATTTTATTAGGATACTTTAATTGTAAGGTAGTATATATATTTGTGTAATTACATTATATGAAAAAATGGTAAATATGCAGTGCAGCATCTATTGGAGTTTTCGATATTTTTCTTACTAAAATGCTTTATTATGTGTGCCCAAAAGCAAAAATCCAAAATATGAGCGCAGGAGAAGTACGATACAAATCGAAAATAAAAGTGACCAACATAACCTCAAAATTGCTACCGGCGAAAATCAGTACCGTGTTGTACTGATTTTAGACGTATTTTTATTGTTTTACTGATCTACAGATCAGTAAAACAATAAAAATACGTCTAACACGGGTTTGGATGATAGGAAACCCATTTTTTAAAAGAATAGTGCATAACCTAAGTGACACGGTTGTTAGGCCTAACACGGTGATGCGTGAAAAAACCTTCATATTTTTTTAAAGATTATTTGGCTACATATCCTAACTGTCACGGTTGTTAGGCCAAACACGGTGATGCGTAAAAAAACCTTTATATTTTTTAAAGAATACTGCATATCTTAACTGACACGGTTGTTAGGCCTATCACGGTGATGTGTGAAAAAACCTTTAAATTTTTTAAAAGAATACTAAGTATATTAACTGACACGGTTATTAGGCCTAACACGGTGATGTGTAAAAAAACTTTTATATTTTTTTAAAGAATACTACATATCCTAACTGATATGATTGTTGGGCCTATGATTGTGATGTGTGAAAAAAACCTTTATTTTTTTAAAGAGTATGCATACCTTAACTGACACGGTTGTCAGGCCTAACATAGTGATGCGTGATAAATCTTTATATTTTTTTAAAGAATACTCCATAAGCTAACTAACATAGTTGTTAGGCCTAACACGGTGATGCATTAAAAGAACCTTTATTTATTTTTTTCAAAAGAGTACTCCATAACCTAACTGATACGGTTGTTGGGCCTAATACTGTTATGCATGGAAAAAACTTTATATATTTTTTTATGGAGTACTCCATAACTTAACTAACACGGTGATGCGTGAAAAAACCTTTATATTTTTTTAAAGAGTACTACATATCCTGACACGGTTATTGGACCTATCACGGTGATGCGTCAAAAAACCTTTATATTTTTTTAAAAATACTAGGCTACATATCCTGACACGGTGTTAGGCCTAACATAGTGATGCGTGAAAAATCTTTATATTTTTTTACAGAATATTTCATTAACCAACTAATATGGTTGTTAGGCCTTACACGGTGAAGCATTAAAAAAACCTTTATTTATTTTCTTAAAAAGAGTACTCCAAACCTAATTGACACGGTTGTTGGGTTAAACGGTGATGCAGGAAAAAAACCTTAATTTTTTTTAAAGAGTACTCCAAAACTTAACTAACACGGTTGTTGGTCCTAACACAGTAATGCATGACCTTTAATGTATATTATGATTACGGGCAAAGCCGTGACAGGTAACAGCTAATCATATTATATTTCTGAAAGTTTGTTTTTGTTTATTTGTTTGTTATTCAAATACACTTTAACTACTGGACCAAATGAGATTACATTTGGTATGAACACGTTTTAGGTATCTGAGATAAACACAATACTATTCCAGTTTAATTATATAATAATGACTTTTTAATAATACAGTATTTAATTAAAATATGACATGATCCTGTTTTAGAATATCGAGTAGCAAAAATTTATATGTCTTGGCCGAAAACCATAAATCGTATAATATTGTATATAGCAATATATTAAAATGAAATGACCTATTCTGATTTGGAAAATCGACTATAAATTTTATTGCTTACATTATAATTGCAGGCAAAGCCGCAACGGGTAACAGCTAGTTAATAGATAATCTCCAAACGTAGCTGTTTCCCTGACGTGATGGAAGCGAATGTCCAAAAGCATTTTTTTTATTTTACTCCATTTTTGAAACCTCGAATTTACAATCACGAACAACAATAAAATCTATTAGCATTTCAAACATTAAGATTGCATTGAAAATTACAAAAATAAACCCTGTCCGTCGTCGAATTAAATCTTTTAGTTTCAACGGATTTTGAAGTTTAAAAATGTTAGTATTTGCAATTTTTATCGCTGATTGTTGTGATGAAATCGGATTTTCGAAATATTTAAGAATTAAAAGTTAAGAATGATTAATGGTTTGAAATAGCCGCCATTTTGAAAGTAATTATCGAATTTTGCTGGTGCAACTAAAATTTGTTTGAATCAAATCGGACAAATTGCGGACGTGAGCACGCTGATAAGAATGTGTGCAAACACACACACACACACACACACACACACACACACACACACACACACACACACACACACACACACACACACACACACACACACACACACACACACACACACACACACACATATATATATATATATATATATATATATATATATATATATATATATATATATATATATTCAGTACTTTACATAGTTTGGCTAATTATAAAGTGTAAAGGTACTCGTGCTGATAAAATGAATGACACCGGCCTAATGGTGTATCAAACGGAGCCCTGAGATAGCTGGCAACTTCCCATAGGCGGACTTCACTTCCTGAGCTGGTTGTGCGTGCTTCCATAAGTAAGAATATAATGTAGAATAAGCGGACTCTCACTGTACAGTAAAAAGCTCGGTCAAATGGAGCAGAAACTCCTTAATGAGGCTCAAAAGAAAGACAAATTGAAAAAAAATCTAGCCGCCTTGAATCCTTTCCAATTTATACTTTATTTAAAGGAAATACATATTCATTCATTTATTAATTCTTTCATTTTGGGCCTTTGTAACACTATCATGTCATTTAGTAAACATATGATCATTTTGGTTTTAAAAAAATGGCGGATACACAAGTAAGAATTGTAAGAAGTATGTTTTTATATATGCCTATTGTCGTCATTTTCACTAGTAGAACACCTTCTGATTAGTTCCGTTTCTTCGTGAAACGTCCTGAATAAGGCAGAGATAAAAGTATTTTGTTAACTTTTATGTTAATAAAAACAACTTGGTAAAATAGTGTTGATTTTATTATTCATCATTATGGCGTAAGAACATAACATGATTTTCTTTATCTACTGTACAATTAAAAAATAGCGATGTATTTGCAAAAAATACAACACACAAAAGAGCTGCAGTTGAATACAAAATGGAAACTCGTGTTTTTAATGAACAGCCATTAAAACCTCTATTGAGTTAGTCGTGTGTGAGCAAATATAGCGGTCTATTCACTCAGGTTTGTCTGGAAAATGGTCATGTGAATTAATAATATATTTAGAGTGTTTTGGGATTCCAGTTGGATATTTCTGGTACTGAAGTAATACAACGGAAACAGAATTCATTTGCAGGTTAGTTCGTTCTCTGTTTTGACTATCATGCAAAAAATATTACGCGTATATAGGTTGTTCAAAATACGAAGAAACTAATTTCTGTTATTGAACCTAAAATAAAAATCATGTTTCATGTTTTCTCTTCCTTTTTGTTTTAATTATGATAATTTGTTCGAAAATACGACAAATTAACATAGCTAGTTTTAGCAACATTACCTAGAACGTATTACAGTCTATCAGCTGTTTAATGAAATCAGCTGATCGTTATGAAATAATATAAAACAACTGATATTTAACTGTAGCATGGCTAGTTTTTAAGAACATAACCTAAAACGTATTATAGCCTATCGGCTAATTGCTACAAATTAATATAAAGCAACCGATCTTTTACTATAACTACCAATATAAATTTGTGCACTCGCATCACGCGACACGCAATATCCATCAGCACAACTAGCCCTAAAACATGATACGTGTTCAAAACCTAAAGAATCTACCATATAATTATAGCCTACTTGCAAAAATTACTAAAATATTTAGGTCAAGGTATATTCTAAAATTCCCAGTTTTCAGTCAAGCTGGGATTTTGTTTTTCTTTCAAGAACAGATTAAGGTATCTAAATAAAATTTCGTATTTGTTTACAAACGATGTAATTTTGTGAAATTGTACAAACGAAGTATGTTTTCCCAAAGCGAGTTTCAATTGGAAAAATGGGCTATTGAAGTGGCTATTAGGCTATTATTGTAATACCCAGATACGGGACATTGAAATGACCTCTAAATCATGTTTTGATGGATATATATATATATATATATATATATATATATATATATGTGTGTGTGTGTGTGTGTGTGTGTGTGTGTGTGTGTGTGTGTGTGTGTGTGTGTGTGTGTGTGTGTGTGTGTGTGTGTGTGTGTGTGTGTGTGTGTGTGTGCTTACGCTTGCTTGCTGCGTGCGGGTGTTAGTACGCTCACATTTGGAATATTTGTCATACTTGATCCAAACATGACAAAAATCGATTACAATAACAGCTTAAAAATTCATTAGCCAATAGAATTCATTCAACAGTTTCAAAATGGCTGCAATTTCAAACCTTCAAAAATTAGTAGTTTTTCATTTAAAATTTTTTTTTAAATCGTTGATATTAAAGCTTTTTGACGGCGGTCAATATTCATTTTTTGCTATTTTTAATTTAACTTGAAAAATTGTAATTTAAAAGTAGAATAAACAAAAAAAAATACTCGGGAATTGGCTTCTATCACGTCAAAGACACGTTAAAAACCGAAGACAGGGTAACGCGCTGGAACAACAGTGTTTACAAGACGTCACAGTTAATAAATCAGAAATCCCTAACTTTATACGATATGACGTTCTGTTTTATGTAACGGCTTACTGCGACCCATAAACTCGTTGACTTCTTTGTAGCCTATTTTATACTGCAGCTTTTCCGGAAGTGGCAAAAAGTAAAAATAAAATTCTCATTACTTGTTTTATCTACTTCCTGCTGCTCGTAATCCAACAAAAACTTTCCCTTCTTGTTTCCTGTTACTTTGTGCAATCGTGAAAAATACCAGTCTGTGTCACGTTTTAGCGAATTTCAGTTGAGAAATGAGCTTCTGGAGCATTCATCAATGTAACATCCAGACCTTCGATATTAAAGTTTATATGTGTATGTGTTGTGTGTGTGTGTGTGTGTGTGTGTGTGTGTGTGTGTGTGTGTGTGTGCGCGCGCGTGTGTGTGTGTGTGTGTGTGCGTGCGCGAGCGCGTTTATGTCGAACGTATTGTGTGGCTATTTTGAAATTTGGTACGACAGTATCTTTTATAAAGCCCGAAAGGCGTATGTGTAAGATTGTTTTGCATTGACTTCCGTTTCAAAATAACTGATTCACCGTTGACAGTGTAGTTTCTGGTTCATTTCTGTAATACTAGTTGAACGGCAAACCTAACGTAATTTTGACCGTTTCTTAGGGAGAGAGCATAAAATTTGCAATAAAGGTGGTCCAGTAATATTTTGTCGTAAGTATTACGGTTACAGTTTAAATTGTGAAATGATACGCGAGCTGTCGTGGACCGTTGCTAAGAATATACCTTTTATGATACTCAGTAAATTTATGAAATCCGACTTAGATATACTGGTAATTTAGTTACATAGCTAATCCATACTGGATTCTGTTTTATAACTCTTAAAAACAATACACTCACGTATATTACAGCAGATGATACTAATCTACAAAGAACCTTCAACACCAGTTTCACTAGGTTTATCAGTCGCGGATACAGTTTTACAAATTCTCTTTTTTCCCACATCGATGAAAGCATATTTTGGAACCAAAATCTTCTTAAGGTTTGAGGCCTTACTTCTTCTTCCTCCTCAAGTTACTTAATGGTTGCGGTTTCAGGAATATTGCAGATTCGCTTCGTGACTGACGTTGACCTGCCCGTTATGTATGGACGGGTCGCCCGTGACTGGACGTGATGGGTTGATTTTTATCAGATCTGCCATTGCTTGTGCACGTGAATCCACCATTAATGTCGGCGAACTACGCGCTATTCTAATTTTTTACTTGATGATTGCTTGTTTACTTTGAGAAATGAAACAACTCTCGTCGGATTTATTGCAAAGTTTTCACGTATCGGATCCAGCGTTTCAATGTTTGTTTGTTGGAAGCGGTTAAACGTTTGAATATTTACTTTAAAACGCGGCACAATATAAACTTTTCTCTTGGCTGTATTAATGTGTTTATGTTCCTCTAGCTGTAGATGGTAGTGTGTTTGTTTGTTTGCTGTTAAATATTTATTTTACATTTCCACTTGCGTAGATCATTTGCAATAAATCATTACAATATTATTGTAATTGGATTGTAGAAGTATAAGTCAAATATTTACAGAATAGTGTGCTCGCGCGAGCGTGCGTGCGTGCGTGCGTGCGTGCGTGCGTGCGTGTGTGTGTGTGTGTGTGTGTGTGTGTGTGTGTGTGTGTGTGTGTGTGTGTGTGTGTGTGTGTGTGTGTGTGTGTGTGTGTGTGTGTGTGTGTGTGTGTGTGTGTGTGTGTGTGTGTCTGTCTTTAGATATTTAGAGAGTCGAGATTAAGTACCGACGTCTGTCAACTTAGCGGCAACACTTTTAATTTTTTTTTAAATTTTTGTTTACGTTTTTCTCGGCGTCAGTTCTGGTTTCTTCCGTTGAAAAACATCTTTCGTTTCGTACCGAGGTATTTATAAGTGTAAGCCTAATTATTAATATGCGTTATTTTTTTTATCCATGTGACAGTATAAAATTTGGAAAAAATGTGTAGCATTATATATAGGGATTGATGAGGAAAAAAATAGCAAGGGGTTAAGAGGGAAAATTTTAAGAGCAAACAATGTTTTATATATCCAGTGTGGGTATCGTTCGAAACAATATGTGATACTCTTTTCGAATATATTTGTAGTTTTTGAACATATTCTATACAAGATAGAGTGAAAAAGTTCACGATATTGGTTAATGAAAATTTATTGAAAGTATGTATAATATTTAACCTTATTTCCCTTCAAAGTACACTTCTTCTGTATGCACACACTTCTTCCATCGTTTATACAATTATTGAAAACACTGCTGAAAGCAGTTTTTTTAGAAATTTCGTTTAGCCGCTTCATCACATTTTCGATCACCTCGTACGAGTCAGTAAAATCGATTAAACGAAAATTCCAAAAATGGCTTTCAGGAGTGTTTTCAACAATCTTATGAACAGTGGAAGAAGTGTGTACATGCAGGAGGAGAATATTTTGAAGCAAAATTGACGTTGAAATAGTAGGCCTACACGTACTTGGAGTAAATTTTCATTGACATATTCCGGGAACTTTTTACTCTACCAGGTATTACATAGCCACCAGAAATCTCAAAAAAGGTCAAGATTTTGTGCCACACCCCTTCTAATTCCGACCTTCAAAAGGAAAAAATCACGATTTTTGAATATTTTTAAAATATTTGTATTTATGAACCTCGAAAAAGGAAGTTTTGAAAAATTCACTAAGAACTTTGGAAGGTTTCTTTACGTGTAGTGTGGATAAAAGGAAGTAGAATTCGATTCAAAAGTCATGTTTATGTTTGTACATCTGATTCAAAAGGAGGACTTAAATCGTACTCTTCAAGTGGACAAAAGCAAGTTAAAAAAAAATTCATTAAGAACATTAGAAGGTTTCTTTACATGCAGTATGGTTACAAATGAAGAAAATTCGATTCAAAAGTCATTTTAATGTTTTTGCAGCTAATATGTTTCAAAACAAGCACTTAAATCGTACTCTACAAGTAGACAAAAACAAGTGGAAAAATTCACTAACAACTTTAGAAAATCTCTTTACTAAAAAAAGTAAAAAGTGTGGGTAAAAAAAGCAGAATTTGATTAAAAAGTGATGTTTACGTTTGTGCTACTAATATGTTTCAAAAGGAGCATTTAAGTCGTACTCTACGAGCGGACTAAAGCAAGTTTTGAAAAATTCACTAAGAACTTTAGAAGATTTCTTTGCGTGCAGCGTGGGTAAAAGTAAGTAGAATTCGATTCCAAAATCAGTTTTATGTTTACACGTCTAATATGTTTCTAAATGAGCATTTGTCGTATTATACAAGTGGTACATTTCGAACAATATGTGACGTAGTCGGTGCAGATTATACCGGAAGTCAACTGATCTACAATTTAGTTGGCTTTTTAATTCTTAACAACAAAACACTCACGTACATTAGCAACAGTCGATACTAATTTTTCCCTTAGGGCTATCATTTTTCCCTTAGGACTAACATTGTTTTCTTTAGGCCTATAATTTTCCCTTTACGACTATCATTTTCCCGTTAGGACTTGCCCGAATGGCTTTCAAAGTTTTCGTATTAAATCATATGCAGAAGATTATATTTTATAACATAATTACTAAAACACACTTTCATTACTCCGTAGGGGGATGCAAACTAGCTGCACCTATTGAGAGGATTTAGATGTCCCTGGTGGTACCCAAGTCTAACACACACTTAACACCTACAACACTATACTTACGATTTTAACACATTACTGACATTTACATTTAGGGAGGCCTTAATGTGCTTTTCACCTTAAAAAAAAAAAAATGCATATGAACCATCATTACGTCCTTCAAAATATATGCTTGACGAATTTATTTTCTTGTTAACGTCCATTTTGTACAAACGTTAACGATCTAAAGCCAGCGGCTCCTGAAACACCAACATATCGTAGTTCATGCAACTGTTAAAACACTGTTTTTTATTCCAGCTTTTGTAACAAACAACACTTCAATCGATTGTTTTTATAATTCAATTATAAGTTGAAGGAGTGCACTGGGTCACAACAATATTTCTGCAAGTAATGGATTATCGACTGCATTCTAATTGAACTGCGGAGTTTTTGAATGTTCACCAATAACGACGCTCCAGTTTGACCTGTAAGCAGACGCGACATTTCAAGATAGATGTAATCCGCTTTACTTTACTGTAAGCAGCTTCACTGTGACTTTTTATTTTACAAGGTTTTTCTAAGATAAAAGGAACCATAACGCCATAAAATAAAAACTAACAAGTCTTAGCATTCATTTTTTTAAATCGTTCCTTAATGATAGAATATTTATACTATCACTACAGTTTATTCGAAAATTTGGGTTTTTGTTACGTTATCGACTTATACGCTGAATGGTATTTTCGTAAGTAGTGTGAGAGTGTTTATATTACAATAGACAAAGTCATGCATCTTTTTGGTATTTGTTGACACTTTTCCAAGTATTTATGTCTCATTCCATTAGATGATATAATCTTTACTTTCGATTAACCCGCAAGGGGTGTAGACTAGCTGCATCCACCTATTGAGAGGATTTACACGTCCCTCGCGGTATCCGAGTCTAACACACACTTACATTTACAACACTACACTTATGACTTTAACACTTTACACTCACACTTTAGGGAGGCGATACTATTGTCAATGTGCTTTTCTCCTTAAAATAACAAAAATCTCCTTACACAGTTCTTCGTTACTGCGAATTTTTTAATTTCATCGGTTTTTTTAAATTCTAAATGCTAATTTCTGTAGTTTTTAACGCTGATTAAGATGAAAAAATGAGACATGCAAAAAGCAATTAAGAAAAAACTCGATTTGAAACAATTATTTTGCAAGTATTAAACGGATTTATCGGGGTAAAAAACCGTGCCAAGTTTGGAATAAATTGAAACAAAAATGCATAACGAAAAAATGGTAACACACACCTGAATAAGTGGTTAAAAGCCAGCATCGGTGCTCATTTTTAGAGGATCCTGGTCTGAGACTTACCATGATGGCTGCTGCAGTAACACATTTTCCAATGGAAACTCGATAATTAATTCGCTTAATAGTACGTACTGAAAGGCTAAAAGTGTCTTGTTTCATGTAAAAAGTAGGTATTCTTCGTATCGTCTGTACTAACGCGAAACGTACTGGACCGCTTTTGAAATGTGTTTGATGCCGGAACATAAAAATAACTTTGTAATTCGTATTATACGTACTTTTACACACTGCTAAAGATTGAGCACGTATATAAGCCATTTTTAACTCAAAATATGCTTTTTTGATGAAATTTGTTTGACTTTAAATATCAAAATTAGAGGTGGGTTGCACGAAAACTTGAAATTTTGAAGAAAATTGGCTGCTCTATGTGAATTTGTTATGTGAAAAAAACTAACATTAGGAATCGGTATCACTAGTAAAATATCAGGTGTTTTATATTAATTCGTAATAATCAGATGATTTCATTGAACAGCTAATAGGTTATAGTAAGTTTGAGGTTATGTTATTAAAAACCAGCAATATTTACAATTATTATAAACATTTATGTTAATTTCGAATGTATTATAACCGGTTACAACGTGCCGTTCAATTAAGCAAAAATACCGAAACCAAAGCAACACAACGTTTTCACAAAATACTTATACTGTTATCGAAAAGGAGGATGAAAACGAAACAAAAGAAGAAATTCGTTTGCTCGTTCGTTCCATATTTCCGTTACATTCTTCCGTTCGGCAGACTTTTTTTCTATTCGCTGCTTTCGTCTAAGGTAACATTAAAAGCAGCAGTAAAAAAAAATACCCATAAGTTCATCCCTAAATTGTTAAATATTTTGTATATAAACGCCTATATTTTTCCCGGTTACGGGGTGCTACAAAGATAATTTTCACCAAATGTTATAGTGATCGATCACATCGTGTACGAATTAGAAATGCATTACCGACGGACAGATTTAATAAGGTTCATTGACTTTTAAGTACGTTTATTTTTCGTTTTACGTTCAGTAGTTGCAGCTTTTATGCGCCAGTAAAATGTACATTAAGTACAACATCGTGTTTTTACTTTCCGTTGATGAAACGACGGCAGCCTGCCAAAGTCTCTCAGACACATCCGGCTGCGGCGTGCTTCTACCCGTACTAACGTCTCTTAACCTTATCTTAGAAATTTGTTTCTGCTCGATGTAATATAATTTACTGCGGAAACATCCGTATAAAAATAAACTTTGTTCAACAATATTCTTCGATGTAAAACGTATAAAAGCTTTTAGTGAAGGTATTCGGAACGTACTATTTTTACTTTCCGAAATTACACAGGAATTTCGGTGATAATAGTGTATGGAGATTTGTCCGATTTCAGGTACTATGAGTTCAAGAAAAATTGTTTGTCTGTGTTTACACGTTGACATTAGTGGTAATCGCTGTTGGTTAAACGAATTGTATAGTTTTGTGTAAATAGTTAAAACAAATCTCGATACAATTATAAGATGTATGTGACAAAAATGTTTCTTATAATTTTAAATTTTTTCTGTATTTTGAGATTTCATCTTTTAAGTACAAATTATGTTTTCAGTATTTAATTTTAAATATTAATTTTGTTTTCAGTATTTTGCGAAGTTCCATCAAATATTTTAAATATAATTTTTTTTTCAGTATTTTAAAGTTTCATTTAAATATTAAATTTGTTTACAGTATTTTAAAGTTTCATCATTCAAATATTAAATTTGTTTACAGTATTTTAAAGTCTCATCATTTAAATATTAAATTTGTTTACAGTATTTTAAAGTTTCATCATTTAAATATTACATTTGTTTAGAGTATTTTAAAGTTTCATCTTTTACATATAAAGTTTCTTTTCATTATTTTAAATTTCATTATTAAATATGAATTTTATTTTCATTATTTTAAAGTTTTATCTTTTAAATATAAAATGTTTTTTCGGTATTTTACGATGTTCCATTACTCAAACATATTTTTAAGTAATTTAAAGTTTCGTCTGTTATTTTTTTAATTTGCTTTGACTATTTTACGAAGTCTATATATATGTTTTCTGAAGCAGATCTTTACCTATTAAATGTGTCTAGAGAATTTCAATTAATTCTGTTCAACATTTTTGGAGATAGAAATTATTGCTGTAAAATAGCAAAAATTGCAGTTAGATGGGTAACAGTAGGTTTTGGTCACGTGACCAATTGAACTTTTGTTTTACTTCGATCTTCTGGAAAATAATATAAATTATTCTTTTTCTTTATTTTCGTTCGTTAGCGAATAGAACTGCCAATAGGCGTGTCCAGCCTAACAACTCGAACTGTTTTATTCGAAATTATTGCACACCTTATAAGAATATATATATATAAAATCGATTGAACATTTTAGAAGTGCATTTTTCCCTAGTTGTTACCAAAATTTTTGAAATTCATATTGACAGTCGTGTTTGTATTCAGACACCAGAATGCTCAACACTGATAATGCGGACAAACAGGACCTGGATCAACCGAGATTTATTCAAATTTATGTCCAGCGTATTCAGAAAAGTAATCAAACAAAGTAACACACAGAACTTGACTCTTTCAGAACCACCCTCCACCCTGACCAACATTGTTACGGAGTTTGTATTTATTTTCAATGTTTGGAAAACTTATATGAAGGAAAATTCTGATGCTCTGATCTTGAATTTCTAACAAGAGTGGTTTGAAACCGTCGCCATTTTATTTAATAACAACTGTAAATAGTCGAGGCACGCAGCCGTCTCACAGACGTGATTGAAGCAAATTTCCAAAAGCATTTATCTTTTCGTACCATTTTGCATGTTATGATTTTGCCAACTTAAGCAACATTCAAATCTGCAAATATTAGAATTTTAAATTTTAAAATTACATTGATTATACAAAACTAAAATCTGTCCACATTCAAAAAAATGTTTTATTTTAATGGAATTCTTAAAATTCAAGATACAGTTTAATGCAGTTTTTAACGCTTTTTGCTATTGTGAAAATGGATTTTAAAAACATTCAAGAGCAAAAAAATTACGAATTTTTAATGATTTGAAATTACCACCAAATTCGCTGGTTAGCAAACGTATCCACGTTATAACGATATTCTATTTTTGAGCCAAAATTGAATCAAAACAAATTAAAAAATTTCAACGCGCGCGCGCACACAAAAACATATTTGTAGCGTATTTATATAACGTATGTGTATATATCACATAAACATATATAATAACATTTCGTAAATTATTTCGTTCTTCAAAAATCATACGGCGAAATGCTTCCATCCGGCGTTTTTAAAAATATTGAATTTGAATTTTTTTTTATTTTACTCATTTTTGAAAATCCAATTTCATCACAAAACTATCTATTAAATTTTGGATTAATCAGCACTTTATCGTCATTACGTTCATAAATCAGATTTTTCAAACAAATATTTACAAACTTACACAAATATTTTGACTTTTTAAAGATTTTTAATGCCATAATTTTAAATAAATTCGACAACGTAGTCATCAAAGCAAATTTCCTGATATACTTTTTCATTTTCCCCTTTTTTGAAAATCCAATTTAACAGTTACAATCAGCATTAGAGCATTGCAAACTTTTAAATTGAATGAACCCTGCGTAACGTTAAATTCAGTACACTTAATATAAACGAATTTTGAAAATTTAAAATGCTCCTTTTTGCAGTAGTTAGCGCTAATTACGGTTTTGTAACCAAATTGTTCAAAAAGTTTCGACAAAAAGTTACGAGTTTTTAAAAGTACGGAATTTTTATAAATGTGAACTAATTCCAACGAAAAACGAACGCGTCCAAGATATTAGTGAAAGTCGATTTTTGTGCCTATTCTTATTCAAATATCAATATGAAGCTTGGCAGCTATGATACTCAGCTTACCGAATTGAAAACGTTAATTAATATAGATCTTAACCCAGATTTGGGTGGTGAAATCGAATTTTCAAAAAGTTGAAGGAAAAATACGTTTTTTCAGATTTCAAATGCACGCCAATCTGAAATGTTGAAATAGATTTTTTCTGGAAATGGAAATTAGAACAAGCTATTACCAAAATCAACACACACATATGTAGTAGCGATATGTTGGTAAGTGCTTAATTTAATAGTAGAAGCTAATCGTAGCTTTTCATAAGTTGGCACTACTGAGCTACCCATTCTCTGCCAGCATAAACTGTTGCAATCCGGTGAATAAAACAGTAACTTTTAATTATCCAACTGTCAAACAAAATCACGGGGAAGGTGATACAGTCACTCCGGGGAAAGATAAACGCCGCTAGCAGTGAATCACGGCCGACTTGAAGGGGAATTAATTGTTCCCGGCCCCCGATTTATCGCCAGCCTTATCCGGGCGCAACAAAGTGTCTCTAACCATGCACACGCTCAGGCTAACTAGTACGACCACCGTGTCTACTCGACGTCATTCAACACCGGCACTAATACTTGAGAAATTAATTTTACCTACTACCGTTTTAAAACAGTATTTGGTAGGGAAAATTATGATTTCAATTCGTTTTTTTTTTTTTTGAAGTGACTACTTCTTATCGCGTGGTATAGGTGTATGTTTTGCACAGGAGAAAATGTTAACAGATTGCCGTCACGGAACGCTCTAACAATCCACACGCGCACTCTAGTGAACATTATTATTCCAAAAATTATTACTACAATATTACCATTACTAACATTATTACAACACATTATTTTTTTTTTTTTTTTAGTGATTAATAAAATGTTTTTTTGAAGTGAAAACTTGTATAGTCGCGGTTGAAATAAATGGGTAAAACATTTGCTTTCGCATTACGCTTGAATTCGAAATAAATACCTCACAGCATATATTCTTCATGTATGGATGACTACTTCATGTATTAGATGGACATGACTACTTCTAAACAGCTGATTTCGCACTATATCTTCAATATCATTTCAATTGAGGTTATGTGTTATTGTTCTTGTTAATTTTAAAAATTTGTATTTTTAAAATTTGTGTCGTTAAATTATTTAATGCATATGACTTATACCAATTTTTGAATGCCAGAATCACAAATATTATATTTATTATTATACTTCGACAGTATAACTATTATGTATAACTGTTAAAAGTAGGGTTATAAACTTTTTAATTATTAAAGTATTTTATATTGTTTCAGTCTTTTGAATAATTAAAGTCTGTAACAGTTTCAGTTAATTTTTAAGTTGTGTACCTACACACACGCGAAACGTAATACGAAAATAATGTTCAAGATTTGCATTTTCCTGCAAGCGTCTAAATTTTTATAGAAATAATTAAATCATAATAGTGAAAATGTATACAGTCAGACATGCCAAAAGCGGTAGTCACTTCTGTCGGTAAGTCTCGTACTGCCTAAGTTTTTTTTTTTTGAAATTCCGATTTTACCATCATAATCAGCATTATGCTAACATTTTAAAACTTCTAAATGACAAAGACATTACGTAAATGAACCCTGCCGGCCGTCAAATTTAAGTACCTAATATCAAAGGCTTTTAAAAATTAGTTATGCCAATTATGCAATTCTTAAAGCTTTTTATGAGTGCGAAACGAGTTTTTCAAAAATACCCAAGATAAAAAAGTTATTAATTATTAAATGTTGTATAATGGTTGCCATTTTTAAACACTGAAAATTTTTGCTGGTTACCGAACGTGTTTGATCTAGAAAATTGAGTTTTCCCCAAGTTTGAAATTGTAAACATGATCTTATTAATAGAAATTCACTATAATTTAACCGGTACATAAATATTTGTAAATTATATTTATTAACAAGAAAACACTCCTTCATTCTTCCTGGACTAAACTCTTTAATTATTTTAGAGTGTTTTAACTATTTAAATCTCTTATACCCAGTAGCACGAATGTCCATTAAAAGTTTTAAAAGACCTTTATATTTAAAGTAATTTCAAAACCGTATTAAACATAGAATTAGGTTTCAGAAAAAACTCTTTAAAATAACAGAGCTTTAAAGCTTTTATCTGTGCTAAAATGTTGCGTTTCTTGAAAGTCTGTTAAAATTTAAAGGACCGTTATACGCTTGTTAAATTAATTGAAGTATGCAGCTCATTTAACAATTGTTTAATATATTTTTTAGAGGTTATATTCTACATTGAGAAACGTACTCATTGTTTTACAATACTGTAGTATCAGTTTTTGTTAAACTTAAAATCTTTGTGCAAATGTTATTATTTTTTATATATTTCGATTATTTTATTTGATTATATATATATATATATATATATATATATATATATATATAATCAGTAGCAGCAATACGTGTGCTACTTGAATCAATAAAAGCGAATGTAAACAAAACACATAACCTTCAAAACAATTGTACAAATAACGTGAATATGATCAGCTGTTCGTCGGACAGCCATCTTGCTTACCATTATATAGGTATCAAATTTAACAAAGTTTTAAACATCTCTTACGTAATGTTTTGTTAAAAATGTTCTTGTAACAAAAGGAGAGTCATTTTCACTTAACATGGGATTAAATGGACTATCTTGTAAGCGGGCGTTACTGTAGCAGATTTTTAAAATTTAATAATTTAAATCTGTTACCATATGAACCAATGTTAATGCGTCCATGTATAAAATCTGACAAATGAAGATATATTTTTTTCAAACTTTTGCCCTAAATAAATTTATTTTTTGTGAGTTCAAAATGAAGGATAAAATTCTTTTTAAAAGTTTTTATTTAAGTACACAAAAATATTTTACCAATAATTTTAAATTTTACGTATTTTATCTAAATGTTTCCAGTATAAAAGAAATGTTATTTTTCTTTATTGGAGGTTACTTTGTACATTATTAATTCGATTTTGATGTACTCTGAACATAATTATTAAATTTATTAAATAGTTTTCATCAATTAAATACCTGCACTTGAAGTTTTATCATATTTTTTAACTATTATTTTATACCACTTTTATTAAATTCAGTTACATTTTGAAAGTATACCCAAAGTTTATTGTTCAAAGTTCAAAAAGTTTTTTTAGTGACCTTCATTGTCAGATCGGAATGTTTGTTAAATTTCATGCTCCAGGGAATTTTTTCAGAGACTGTATATTGATATCATTGAGTGGGTGCGCGATTGCGTGTAGTTCTACAGTATTTACTTACATTGCTATCCTTTGATATATCTTCTGCTTTTTATATTATACATTCACAAAATAAACATAAACAAATTTTTTTTTAAATTACAAAATTGTTTTCAAATTATGAAATGGGAGAACATGTAAAAAAGTACAAATTACTGACTTAAAATCTACTGATTTGAAATCGAAAATTTTTTCATGAGTTTTTTATCAGTGCTTAGTTTTATTTATTAATATTTTATAACAATATAAACTTGAAACTAGGCATAAACTACCGACGTTATATTATTTGATTCGAAAATTCATTTACTATAATTTTAAAAACAACTGTCAACTTATAACGGCGCCGGTTATGCAATTTACACTACAAAGCGTGTAACACTTGTTGCATACACAGTCTATATACGGCGCTAATGGTTTAGTAACTTGATTGAAATTGTGCTATAAATACATTCACGTTTAATGCCCGATACACGACTTGTAATATATGACACTCAACACCTACCTCGCGTTTTTTTAACTTTTATAATGTTTTAGGGATGGTTTTGATGTTGAATTTTGCGGGTCACGTGATGCGAGGAACATGTAATGTAGATATATAACGGTATTTTGCGCTAATTAAAAATTACTGTTTTCGCCCGGGATCGAACCGGGGACCTTGAGAGTGTGAAAAAATGTTACCATTTTAAATTTGGTTCATCAAATTTTCAGAATATTAAGATTTAGAATAAACGCCATTTTGAAACTGTTGAACAATATCCTGCTGTGTAGAAAGTTACACGAAATCGATTTTCGTGTCTAGTGTAGGTTAAATCAGCATTAATTACTTTTTGATTTTTCAAATTACCTTGAAAATACAAAAAATGAACTCTAACTACTGTCGAGTTCATTTTCAATGGATTTGTAAATTAAAATAATGATTAACAGAGGTCACTTGGTGGAAATTTGATTTTCAAAAATGAGTAACATAAAATGTTTACGGTTTTGTGAAAATGGTCGACGTTATAAAATTCCCCAACCGCGATTTTGGCAAAATATTTAACTTATGTTTTCGGTGATCCAAATTTAATTAGAGCGGTGTCCATGGTGATAATGGCATAAGTAATAATTTTGTTTAAAACATATTTTTTACAATCTGTTAAACAATTGGTAATTATTTGTTTAGTGTTGCTGGGATTTAATCTGCCTAGATGATATAGATTTATTTATTTCCATAAGAAAGCTTAATAAAGTGAAATGAACGACTTGAAATGTAAGATCCTGTATAGAACGGAATGTCTCGGATTCAAATTTTATTGTAAGATAAAGAACAATACTGTTCTTAAATCTCGTGTTACTCACTCAGTTTTCTAAATATATCAACGTCCTCTGTCAACAATTTTCTATTGGAAAATGAACTGTATGATTGTATATATTATATTAACTGATCAGCTGTTTGTAAGTCTTATATTTGGTAAACGGAAATTACATCAAACAATCAATAAACGGACAAAAGTCACTGCGGAATTCTTAAGTGGCGGATACAAATATTTCTATTTATAATTTTATTTATAAAGGCAAGTTAGAATTGTAAGGTCCTTAACCTAAACACACATACAAATTAAAAATTGCAAATTAAAATAAAGAAAAAAATCGTCGCTACCTGGTACTCAGGGTCCGATTTCGTTTCTCTTGTGCTGCATGTGTGTCTTAGCACTGTCACGTTTGAAATTTGAATCAAACTTAGTACGAAAATAGATTTTACTGATACCTTCAACAAGTTCGTTATCTAATGAGATCCGTTCAACCGTTTCAAATTGGTGTACTTTTAAATCTTTAAAATTTAATAACTCTTAGGCCTATGTCTTAATTTTTTTGAATTTTGGTAGGAATTAAAAAAAATGAATTTGATGACTATTAGGTTTCATTTTTTGTATATTAAACGTAATTTGAAAGTTTAAAATGCAAATAAGATGTAGGTTTGTATGCTGAAAAAGGATAAGATAAGAAAATTTCATAAATTTGCTTCCATCACGTCAGCCATACAGCTGTATGCTGTGACGGTAACAGTCTGTTTATGAAATAATAACTACTTGTACTGACGTGTGTAAAAGGCTACGTAGGCCATCTAGCGGCCTGTTCTGGTACTAAATTTTGTCTTTTGTCTAACTACCATCGTTCTTTCATCAGATTCCTCTTTGACCCATAATTACCTCAACCGTAGATCTATTTCTGTCGTAATTGCCGTCTCCTTGAGACGTCAACAATTGTAAATGTTCTGGCTCTTAATCCGCTGCCCAACGGTATAGTCACTGAAACCACTGCTCTATCTCCGGCGTAACCACTGGCAAAGTTATTTCTGGCTAAAATTTGCTTTTTAATAAAAATAAACTTTAATTGTTACCCTAATAAGTCAGTGTAATAAAAATAAACTTTAATTGTTACCCTAATAAGTCAGTGTAATAAAAAGTAATTTAAAATCACCGCCGCCAAACAATATTACTTTTGTTACTTGTCAGCTGATTGCATCCGGACAGATATATGACAGACATTTCCGGCTGCCTCTCAACTGTCATGTCCGCCAACCGGAAATGCAACGAATGCAATTTGCGCTAGAGTGCAGCACATCATAGTTCCTCTGTTCCTGCATTAAACAAAGAGCCGTGTTATTTATTACTTCAGTAACTCTTGTGTTTGATTTGAACGGACAACCCGTTATTTATAAAACTGTTGTAATAAATGAACGTGGTGTACGCCCTAGTGGTTTGTGGAAAATCAGCTGTTTTATCAAGATTAACGTACCTTAAACAGGCGTCTAGTGCTGTTAAATGGAGTATTTATTTAATGTATGCATACATGCCATTATTTGTGTATATAAAAACAATGTTAGTGAGCATTTCGTCAAAACAAACACCTCTAAATGGCTTTCAAATCACTAAAAACTGTATTTGAAGTATAAGATTTGAATACGCTAGGCAATACGTAGGTGAGGCAAAACGTCATATAAACATAAGGCTACATGAACACAAACAGAACTGGATCTAGTATATGAATAAAAAATATTCGAATGTATATTGGTTCTAAAATTATAAATTTAAGAGTTTAAGGTAAGAGGGGAAATAATACACTGCAAAAATAATTAATATAAACGGAAACAACTATTCTCATTCATAAAAATAATATACAACCATAACTGACAAACCAGACTAGAAATAATGTTTTTGTGGCTGATGTATTTTTAAAAAAATGAACTTAAAAAGCTGACGTTTTAACGTTTGAAAAAGTGAGCATTAATAGATCTTAGGCTAGGGAATTGAGAGAGTGAGAACGGCGTTTGACAATAACCTTGAACAGGTAGGCTTCCTCCAGACGGACATCATCACTCATCTGGTTACTGTTGTCTTTAATATATTTTTTCTGATACGGCGTTTGTCAGCTGTTCTTTGGGTTTTCGTTTGATTTTCTTTGTGATTTGTAGTTTTGTGTTCAGTGTTTTAAGTATTTTAACATAGGCCTAAACTATTGAATGAGCAAAGCGAAGTTTCTGTATCAACTCGACCGTTCGGCGTTTGGTTTGTGTGCTTGTTTGTTTGTTATGCAGTTTTGGCCAAACACATTGACCGACTGTTATGAAATTTGGTACAGAGGTACCTTATACGATGCTGAACTTATATTCCCATTCACTTCCATTTCAACTTGGCGTCTCTAATTTACAATAACGAGTGTATCCAGCCAAACACTGTTTTTAAATTTATTATGAAGATACCTTGTATAAAGCCCTTATAATGTATGTGTAAGATTTTTCCCCATTCACTTCCCTTCCAAGATGAAGGTCTCTAATTTAACGTTGCCGGTTATTTCCGTGACAGAACGCTAAAACCACTATAATTCGTGAAGAAAGAGCACACAATTTCTATTAAAATTATTTGTAAATATCACAGTTACTGGTTAAATTAGTGGAAAGGGTTACTGGCGCTGTCGTGAGTATTAATGACGAATATACTTCGATGTTTACTGTTTTTGAACTGTATGTAATACTAGCATTACCCGTAGCGGTTTCGCCCACGAAACTCAAACTGTTTCATTAATGACATAATTTAGAAACATAAAAAATATGTTAATAAAAGCGTGATCATCTAAACTCATGATTATTTTACAGTGAATATGAAAAAATATTATAACCTGAAAATGTGGTTTTATTGTCTTCAAACGTGTTTCATTCGAATTTAAGAAAATCTGATAAAAAATATTTTTCTCCAATACAAACATTTATACATTTTTATATTTTTTTGTTCTTTTAGAGGATGAATTCGGCGGGGATGCTGATTAACGTGTATCATAATTTGTGTTTTTAAATATTTTGTTTACTTTTAAAAATAGCTGATAAAAAATATTTTCTCCAAAGTAAACACTCTTTCTATAATTATACCTCTTTTTTACATTTTTATCCCTTTAGGGAATGAATTCGAAAAAATGTTGAAATATGTGTTTCATTATTTGTGTTTCATAGCATATTTCTAGAATATACGGATTCAAAACAAATATTTCTTCAATTTGAAAATTTTATACCCCTGTTTTACATTTTCTACCTCCTTTCAATATCTTTAGGGTATGAGTTTTGCGAAATGGTGATATGTATATTTCATTATTTAAATTTAAGAAGGTCAGACGAAAAACATATTTTTTCCAATAAAAATTTTTGTACCTCATTTTTACCTCTTTAGGGGTTGAATACTGGAAAATTGTCTTTCAGTGCACCCTTACATGTGGTGGTAACCCCAAAAATTTCAAATCTTTAGCTATTATAGTTTCGGCTATACGTTGATTATTAAAGTTGGACAGGGTAAGTAGTTTAATGGCGTTAAAATCATTTTTTTGCAAAATCCTCTCTAAGTGCACCTCGATATTATTGTAAGGAAGTAACCTGAAAATTTCAAGTCTCTAGCTATAATAGAGACTACGTTGATTATTAAAGTTGAACTGGGTAAGTAGTTTAATGGCGTTAAAATCAAAATTTTACAAAATCCTTTCTTAATGCACATCGACATTGTTGAAAGATGGTGAATATTTCAAGTATCTAGTTATAATAGTATTGGTTGTACGTTGATTATTAAAGTTGAACTGGGTAAGTAGTTTAATGGCGTTAAAATCATTTTTTTGCAAAATCCTCTCTAAGTGCACCTCGATATTATTGTAAGGAAGTAACCTGAAAATTTCAAGTCTCTAGCTATAATAGAGACTACGTTGATTATTAAAGTTGAACTGGGTAAGTAGTTTAATGGCGTTAAAATCAAAATTTTACAAAATCCTTTCTTAATGCACATCGACATTGTTGAAAGATGGTGAATATTTCAAGTATCTAGTTATAATAGTATTGGTTGTACGTTGATTATTAAAGTTGAACTGGGTAAGTAGTTTAATGGCGTTAAAATCAAAATTTTACAAAATCCTTTCTTAATGCACATCGCAATTGTTGATAGAAGGTGAAAATTTAAAGTTATTTATATAACTTTAAATTTATAAGTCTCTAGTTATAATAGTGTCGGCTCTACGTTGATTAGTAAAGTTGGACTGGGTAAGTAGTTTAATAGCGTTAAAATCAGTTTTTTTTTGCAAAATACTTTCTCTGTACATCTCGACATTGTTGTAAGAAGGTACCATGAAAATTTCAGATCTCTAGTTATATTAATCTTGGTTATACGTTGATTATTAAAGTTGGAATGGGTAAGTATTTTAATGGCGTTAAAATCAAATTTTTGAAAAATCATTTCTTAGTTCATCTCGACATTGTTATAAGAAGATACCCTGAAAATTTCAAGTCTCTAACTATAATAGTCTCGGCTGCACGTTGATTAATAAAATTTGACTAAGTAGTTTAATGACATTAAAACGAAATTTTTCAAAATCCTTTCCTAGTGCACCTTGATATTGTTGTAAGAAGGTACCCTGAAAATTTCAAATCTCAGCTATAATAGTATTGGCTGAATGTTGATTATTAAATTTGGACTGGGTAAGTAGATGAATGGCGTTAAAATCAAATTTTTGAAAAATCCTTTCTTAGTGCACCTTGATACTCTTTTAAGACGGTATCCTGAAAATTTCAAGTCTCTAGCTATAATAGTATTGTCTGTATTGATTATTAAATTTGGACTGGGTAAGTGGTTTAATGGCATTAAAATAAAATTTTTGAAAAATTCTTTCTTAGTGTACCTTGATATTGTTGTAAGACGGTACCCTGAAAATTTCAAGTCTCTACCTATAATAGTATTAGTTGTACGTTGATTATTAAATTTGGACTGGGTAAGTAGTTTAATGGCGTTAAAATCAATTTTTTGCAAAATCCTTTCTTAGTTCACCGTGAAATTCTTATAAAAAAGTACCTTGAAAATTTCAACTCTCAAGTTATTACAATAGCATTGGCTGTACGTTGATTATTAAATTTGGACTGGGTAAGTAGTTTAATGGCGTTAAAATCAAAATTTTGCAAAATCCTTTCTTAGTGCACACCTGTATGGTAACATAAATGTACCCTGAAAATTTCAAGTCGCTAGCTAAAAGAGTTTTGGCTGTGCGTTGATTATGAATCAGTCAGTCAGTCAGTCAGTCAGTCAGGACTTCTTTTATATATTAAGATTCACGACTAAATATCAGTAATGTCTGCGTTACTTACTTTCAGAAATTTGAAAGCTTATTAGATTATTGTGATTAATTTTATTTTCCTTTTCTTATATGTTTTGGTCTTTTGAAGCGAATCTTAGTTTTAGAATATTAGATTTCCACTCTGGGGAAGTTTGGTTAAACATTTCGCCAAGCAATAGCTGTCCTATAAGTAGAGCAGTCTCTGGGGAAATACGGACTATCGGTGGTTAGAAATTGACCGCGTTGTTTCATCACGTAATATCACGTCCTCTCCTTTCGTTATGTTTATTTTTTAGTCTTTCGTTTAAAATAAAAAAAAATTGCTACCTTTGAAGTTATATAAAAAAATACATTCGTATTTTTAATCTACAATATCATAAAATGTTCAGCTACAATCATATTTATAATCCTGGCACTATGAGATTTTAACGTTACGATATTCTCTAAATAATTCAAAATAGAAATCCGTTGAAATAGACCACAACGGTTTTCACAGGGTTACTACTAAAATCGCTGTAACGCACTCAAATCGATTTTACGGCCATTATTGCAGCAGAAATTACTATTTCTAAATTTTAAGTTGCATTGCAAAACGAAAATGATCCTGACCGCCATCAGATATATTGTACTAACTTCAAAGGGTTATGAAAATTAAAATCTATACACATTTTTAAAATGCTAATTTTTAACCGTAACCGTCTTTTTTGAAGTAAACACTTTTACCGTCGCGTTTGTCAAAATCATTTACTTTCGCGTCACACTTGATTCCGTAACGCATACCTCACAGCATATATAATTGTTTTTTTATATAAATAAACTGGAAGTGACCACTTCTAAACAGCTGATTGGACAACAGCTATTGCTTCAATATCAATTAGGGTTATGTTTATTGTTCTTGTTAATTTTTAAAATGCGTATTTTCTAAATTTGTGTGGTTAGATTATTTAATAAATATAACCGATAGCACCTTGTGAATTTTAGAATCAAAAATTTTATATTTATTATTATACTTACACTATTGAACCCCTTCAGGCATGCGTCTACATTTTTATAAAAATAATTAAATCATAATAATGAAAACGTAAACAGTCATGCATGCCAAAAGTAGTCATTTCTGTCGGCCAATTGCGAGACTACTTGTATGTTTGCACAATTACATTTTTAATAATTAAAAGCAGATATTAAATACAAATAATACATTTTTTTGTTTTCTGTAAAATCATCAAATATTTTTGATGTACTATATAATTTATTTCTGCCATTAATTAGAATATATATTTCCTTTTTAAATTCCGAACTTACGCATGCATTAAGTTTTGATATGAAGTAACTTTTGTAGGTAGAGTTAAATCGTTGACAGTGACACGAAAATACGACACGAAGATACTACGAAATAAATCGAGGATTTACGAACACGTACGAGAGAGTACGCCAGTCAATTTAGACAGTAAATATATTTCTAATATGGTTGTCTAGTTCTACTGCTCTCTAGCAACGATATTTACGTTTGATATACTTTGCTTACAAAATACATTGTTCATTTTAGGAAAATGTTGTAAATCTACTAAAAGTATTTCAATCCCATGAACATATGTATATTTTTGTGTGTTAATTTATGTTCATAATTCATTTTTACACTTCATGAATTGTTTAATATCAATTTCCTGAAATTAAAGAAATCTGCTTACTAAGTTTATCCGGAAGTGTTTTAACCCTATTGCAGATTCAGCTTATTCACTAAAACATAGTATATTTTTTACTAAATATTTCGGACACGTAAGAAATTTTCTTCTTCTAATGGTGTTTCAAAACATTTAATATATTTTTATTAATCGGTGTTTTTTAAAATCCATTAAATACCAAAAATATGGTTTAACACAGAAAATATATATTTAGTCTTTTCCACTGGAAATACTTACTTAAAAAAATCCATTTGAACAAAGTACAGTGGCTCTTACAGCTGTTGACTTTGTGAAAGCAAATAGCCTTCAGGGATGCTGTATAAAGTTGTACCAATTAAAGTTACAGCTTTGTACTAGACTACGATAGATGTTAAGAGGAGACTTTAATGCGGGATAGACAGCAAATACAGCGGCCATTTTGCAGTTTACTTTAATTCCCGCAAGATTACAATATAACTGGAATTACTATAAAAAAATTGAATTATCTGTCAGTTTCATGTTTTCCAAACGTCTTTCTCCATACAAAATGTGTTTGTCCGTTTATGTAAAATTTTAAAATACATTTTGTATATATTGTTACGTGATAGGTTTTGCTGAACAGTCAGTAGTATCTTAAATGCATTTATTCTAAATTTAACAGTTATTATTAAATTTTCATTGCTTACAAACTCAGTGTACAGTTTTCTGTAATTTTACAATTACAAAATTTTACAATTTTCTGTAATTAAAAAAATATTTAAAAAAATGCAAAAATAAAAAAAATACTTTAAACTGCATAAAATTGAATAACATTAAATGCAAAAGAGTTTTCTACCGCTAAATTGAATTAAGTTGTGATTGAAAATAAGTTTTACATAATTTTTTAATCAGATTTCAAAACAAAAATGTATTTTTATTTGTAAGAAAGTGTTTAGAGATCAGAGATATCTATTTGGACACTTTAGGTCTCTTCATAAACAATATCATTGTATAGATCATAAGTAAATATCTCTTATCTCTTAATATTACACTGGATTGTGAAAAATTGGTCC
The DNA here is from genome assembly GCA_022606455.1 of Callitettix versicolor. Taxonomy (NCBI): domain Eukaryota; kingdom Metazoa; phylum Arthropoda; class Insecta; order Hemiptera; family Cercopidae; genus Callitettix; species Callitettix versicolor. The sequence goes on from CM040187.1 coordinate 28,451,899, forward strand.
GCTATCCTACAGTGTTGTCCTCGGACCGTAAAAAACCTTCAAAATCGATGAATTATTGTGAGATATTTCCAAACAAATCTCGTAAAATTTTATTTATATTCCTCTAAAGGTAAAAATTTATATATCAAAACACGCATACACACACACACACACACACACACACACACACACACACACACACAGCTCTATATATGTACTTAATGTGTGGATTCACTAAACATTCCTTATCACGTTCGCGTGTAAAAGATTGCATTTCGAATAATGGACTTTGAACGCTCCATCAGTCTGTTTCTTGTTTTAATTTATTTTATTTAATTGAAATCTTCCCCACCCAGTGCAAGGCCAGAAAGACGGTTTCCGCGGAACAAAGTAAATAGGATTACATCAGCCGATTGTTTTCTGCTGAAACGTTTAGCGCAATCATGCCGAGTGACAGCGTTTCTATTTAACTCCGATAAACAAGCGTCCAGATGTTCCAACTTTTAATTCTACGCGGAAAAGATTTATCGATGGAACAACAAAACTTCTGAATTGAATCCAATTATGTTTCATGCGTTATAGCTTTTTCTCAAAGAACATCCATGCTAAACCAAAATAAGAGAATAATAAGACCATTTCCTTTTGAGGAATTAACTTTCATTTACAGGTATGTTGTAGACAATTTTATTTCTCAGCAGTTGATGAAATTTTTTTTGAAAAATATTGACAAGGAATTTATTTTGATTATATTTCGAAAAAAAATTAACCTGTTCTTTTAAGCATTTTTATTTTCTTACTATACGTAGTACAAAAAATACTTCATAATGAAAAAGTGATGATTATAGAATAAAGTTTCATGGATAATTGGTTAACCGTATTGTAACTGTGATTGAGACAAATTAATCGATTTTAATGAAAGTGTACATATGTAAATCGGGTTTCCTTATATTTTAGAAATCTGGCTTGAGTGAGTGATTCTTTAGAGGTTCTGGGGTTTAGCATCATGATCAAAGAACATCTGCAGAATACTGCAGTGCCCACTGATTAGTTTATTCTGCTAGAGATCCTCAGTGACTTGGAAGCAGGAAACCTTTTACCTCCTGCTGGTTTTTCCCGGCAGTTTCTTTGTCCGACCCGAACAGATTATGCACGTCATGTCCGTCCTAAAATGTTCTTAGCCGTCAGTACGCCAGTCTTGGAGAAAGACTCCCGTCAGATCTTAAGGGTTGTGTTTTTCACGCCCTGGGTATGCTACCTTGGCAGGTATTCTGCCTTTGGACTTTTGTAGACGGGCTTACTGTTTTTAACCCCATTTTTCACTTTTTCCATTACAGGTTGAATAGGTCCGCCTTAGCGTCCCCACAGCCCTCCTCCAGCCCCTTTTCCTCCAGGTCCATTTTTGTCATTTCCTCAGTGTTTATTGGGTTTTGTCGATTTTGACGAGAGGGGCTCCAGTAGAATGTATATTGTTTTTTCAAGACAAAATGTTTTAACCCTTTTAAAAAACAGAATTTTCAGTTTTAACCATTTTACTAAAATTTTTAGTAGTCTAACCAAAACAAAACTTTTCTATTTGCATGAAGTCTTTTTATTTTCTCAGTCAACTGAGTTCACTTTTATAGGTTATCAACAAAATTTTATGAACAAGTTTTAAAAACCAAGCAGATTTTAATTTTTTTTAAATTTCCCAATGGAATTTTTGGAACATTTTGAAAAATTGTACTGATTTTACAATTCATCTTTCGGTATTTCCGGATCCTATGGTTTTTATTCATTTGTACATAAACATATTCCGAGTTTCAGTGTTTTAAAACAATTTTAACAGCCGATCAAATAAACTTTTGTAACACATTCGGACTACTAAACGTTTTACAAAAATGGTTATTTTTTTTTGCTGAAATTAACATTCAACAATACAACGCGCAAATGAATTGAATAATCTTTATAATTATAAATACGGCTTTATAAAACCGTTTTATAAAATTTGTTTTGATTATTAATGAGGTTTTTCAGAAAACGGAATTATTTCGCGAGTCAGGCTGAAAAGAATTAATAATTAATTTAGCGCCTGACAATGGGCGAAAGTGGGCTTAATTCTTCGCAAATCCTCCCAAAAGCCCTTTTCATATTGCAAGTCACGTTTTTCGGTGTTATTAAATGAAAATTTCAGAAAGCTTTAATCTGTCCAAACTCTTTTCTATAACTCGCTCCGATATGTTCCTTTAAAAATATTCACTTAAAAACGTAATTTATACTAGAATAAAATAGTTTGCCCAAATTCGATACCCAACAAAATCCGTTTGACGTTTCGAAAATCGCGATCGTTTCAAATCGTTGAAAATTAATAACTTTTTTTGCCTTAGTTGAGTTCAAAAATTACATTTTACTTCATTAATCAGCAAAAAGCAACATTTAAATGTAATTGAATCAGTTTGAATTAGGTACGGCGGTCAAGGTTCATTTTGTTTTAATTTCCAATGTAATTTTAAAGTTTTAAACGCTAATGTGCAGATTTTAACGCTGTTTTAGACCGGGTCGCCACGAAATGCGGATCAGAATACGGAATCAAAACCTAATTGTTTTTAATTTAAGTGCGGCCACTGAAAGCGTAACGAAGCTGAGCTGAGTCAAGTGGAGTCGTTGGCTCCGCTTCCCTTACAGTGGCCGCAGGTATTTAAAAAACTGTTCGGTTTTAAATGTGTATTCTGTTCCGCTCAGCGCAGTTGGTAGCCTTAATGGTTAAATCAGAATTTGAAAAGCGTGAGATAAAATAAATATTTTTGGAAAATAGCTTTCGTAATGTCATGAAGACAGTTGCGTGCCGCGATGTTATATACGAAATCGCTCACGAAACGACCTTAATTATCAAAATGTATGTCATGCTAATCGAATTGTTCCATTTTATAGTCTCTATAAGTACAATTACTTCTGAGGTCCCATCGATCATTAACAAACTAACGAAAATAAATCGATTTTTTTTTACATGACAACTACCTTAGCTGTTGTAACCATGATTGTAATTGGACAGAAACCTTTTCACTGGTCTAATGCTTAAAGGTAGAATCCACTGTGACAGTCTCACAAATAGCCATCAGTCTCATTGACACATTGTCTTCAGACGTACATTTCAATTCCAAATCGATCTCTTTCTCTCTCTCCCTCGACTAGAGCTGATTTTAAATCTTGTTTTCGCTGCGTGCTTCCCGTCCTACTTATTACAGAAACAAAATGACTGCGTTTTGAAATTAAAATCTCGACTTATTTGTTTCTACATGCGCTCCATTAACTACAACTTTTGACTGCAATTTGAGGGGTCGTTTAAATTTATAATTCGTATTCGTAATGATTTGGGATAAAATACCAACAGAGCGAAATGACTTTCAACTCTTCGGCGTTTGGTTTTGTGTTTGTTACGCACTTTTGCCAAACGCATTGACCGATTATTTTGAAATTTGGTACGGAGGTAACTTTTATAAAGTCTAAACGATGTATCTGTAAGATTTTACCGCACTCCCTCACGTTTCAAGATGGCGTACCCTGATTAGCAATAAAGATTGTACACGGTTTTTGCACAAACGCATTGACCGATTGTCTTAAAATTTATTACGGAAGGTCTTTCTGTAAAGTCAAAATGACGTATATGTAGGATTTCTTCCAATTTTCACCCGTTTCAAGATGGCGGCTCCTGATTTAACGATGACGGTTGTACGCAGTTTTAACCAAACCTATTAACCGATTGTTTCGAAATTTGGTACGAAGGTATTTTGTGTAAAGCGCGAAGGACTTGAGAGTTCCCATTTATTTCCGTTTCAAAATGGCGTGCTCTGATTCAACGTTGAGAGTGTAGTTGCTTGTTATTGCCTGTAATATTGGCTGAACTGCAAAACCTATCATTTTAACCGCTTCATGGAAAAAGAGCATACAATTTCCAATAACGTTGGTCCGGTAAGAGTTTTCGTTAATATTACGGTTACCGGTTAATTGGCGGAAAACGTTATGAGCGCTGTCGTGGAGCGTTTAATATTAATTAAGAATACACTGCGAAGTCCACTGTTTTTTGAACTGCTAGTATAGTGTAAGAGATGTACACTGAAGAAGATGTATAGTGTGAAGAGATGTATTACTGAATAAATAATAATTCAGTACAGTTATGACGTACTGAATTTCGGGTCGTGGATAGAAATGTTGACTAACTTTTAAATGTTAAACGCAAGTATTTCAATGTCCAACGCTTAAAATAAAATGGAGTATTTTTGTGAAAATCATTGCTTTTAATTTATAAGTACAAAAGTACGGAAATCCATGAACATTTTTTGTAGGCGTACAAAATTGTGTAAGATCACTATAATGTGGTGCAAACTGTACAGTGATCGCCAGGAAGTATGACCTTGATTAGTTTCCAACTGAGTACAGTAACAATAACGTAATTAGCTAATACAGGATGTAATGTGGTTGGATACTGACCTACCTATCACCAGTGATACGTCATTATAACTTGATAGATTCTTTAACATTTTTCAGAATATGTTTACCTTAAAAAATCGAATGTGACGACTGTAAGGCTTTATTTTTTATTTTAAATCCATTGTTAAAATGTGAAAGGCCAATATGTGGTGATTATAATACAGATTATGATGGTGATCTCTCTCTCTCTCTCTCTCTCTCTCTCTCTCTATATATATATATATATATATATATATATATATATATATACACACACACACACACACACACACACACACACACACACACACACACACACACACACAGACAGACATTCCCACCCCACGCACGCGCGCACACACACAAACACACGCGCGCACGCACGCACGCACGCATGCACGAGTTAAGTAATCGAAAATAGAGAATAAAGGTCATGGGTTTGAATCTTACCATGTCTGGCTAAGAGCTTTATTTAGCAAATTTCCATTGGAAAAAAGGCTATTGGATAAGACCTAAATCAGGAACCTTAATATTTGCACCCATCCTAAGATTTCTCTCTCTCTCTCTCTCTCTCTCTCTCTCTCTCTCTCTTTTCCTCCTTCCCTCTTAACTAATGTTAGTTGGACTAATGAGGACGAGGAATCAGCGTTAACGGTAAAGGTGTAGCAACGGGAGTAATTTGGACTCGAACTAAAAACCTTCAGGTGCGCCGTTCAGAGACACAGCGAACTGACGACCGGTGCTTTTGCCATAACGGTTTTTAAAAAAACCGCAATGTTTTTGTTGATCTGATTTAACCATCGTAATCAGAGTGAATAAACAACATAAATTAACATTTTAAATTTCCAAAATACGTTGAGAAATTTAATTCGCTTGTGATCGGGGTTCATTTTTGTATTGTCCAATGTATTTTCATAATTTAAAATGCTAATATACGTAGAATTTAACGCTGGTTATGGCGGCGATATAATTTCAAAAAGGTGTGACAAAGAAAAATACTTTTGGGAATTCGCTTCCATCATATCAGCGAGACAGCTGCGTGCCGCGATTATTAAAGTTGAGATGTTCAGTCTAGATTCGGCAACTTTTAATAAATTCTTGTCAGTGAAACTGCGGCTTCCATTGCTGACAACGAATTGAAAGTTTATCAACCCCAACAGTGACAGTGCTGATGGATGCTTTGGTAGCTCTCCAATTTGTGCCATCGAACCCAAATCAATTTCCAATAACTTGGAAACTCGCCCACATCGCGTCGCCCGCCTCTTTTGTAAATATTAAGTACAAATATACACCCTCCTTGTCCAACGTTGTTTTATTGTTTATGTACGAATTTTAATTGAACAATCGCGACAAACAGCTGTCTCGCTCACGTGATAGAAGCGAATTTCAAAAATATTTTTCCTTATCACACCCTTTTTGAAATCGTAATATCACCGTAATAATCAGCGTGAAATTCTGCATATTTCAGCACTTTAAATATACAAAATACGTTGAAAACACAAAAATGAAAACCGACAACAAGAAAATTAATTTTTTAAAACATTTTTTAAAAACTTAAAATGCTACTTTATGCGGTTTCAACTCTGATTACGATGGTTAAGTGATATTATCAAAAATATTAAAATTTTTTATAAAACCGTTATGGCAAAAGCACCGGTCAGTTTGCTATGTCTCTGAACTGCGCTCCTGAAGGTTTTTAGTTCGAGCCGCAGTTACTCACGTAGCTACACCTTTACCGTTAACGCTGATCGCTCGTCCTCATTAATCCAACTAGCACTAAGTATTGACGTTGAAAGAGAGAGAGAGAGAGAGAGAGAGAGAGAGAGAGAGAGAGAGAGAGAGAGGGAGCGAGAGTGAGAGAGAGAGAGAGAGAAAGAGAGAGGGAGGGAGAGAGCGAGAGAGAGAGGGGGAGAGATTGTAAGGACATATCAAAAGGTTATCTAGTAATCAGGATCGGGGCGAATTTCAAGGTTCCTGCTTTAGCTCTTATCGTAATGGCTGGCCATTTTTTCAATGGAAATTTCCTGAAAAAGCTCTTAGGGTAGTCATCAATTTAAGATTCAAACCGGGGACCTTTATTCTCAATTTTCAATTACTTATTTCGTGTGTGTGTGTGTGTGTGTGTGCGCGCGCGCTCGTGCGGGTGCGTGCGTGCGTGCGTGCGTGTATGTGTTTATTGTTACGTAAAGTAACTTTTAATTGTTTTTTAAACAAACATCCAAGATTAACCATGTAAAGCACGTGTGCTCACTTCTTAGTTACCACAGCAAGCGACAACTAGTCCAGAAGTGAATATTATCGGGTCTAGGTCTTACCCAGATGGCTTCTCCAGTTGAAATTCGCTAACAAGGTTCTCTCTGGGATGACCTAGTGAGAGTAATACATGACTACATTCGTTGTGTTTAGAGCAATTTAAAGCAGCGCCAAGTTTACTTTAAATGTCAGCAAAGAATGAAACAAATCATTATTAGCAAGTCAAAGTAAACACCGCAGGGAACTTCCTTCCACGCTCAAACAAATTACGTGTATTCATTTACAGTAATTATTTATGTTTACACTCTTGGGCAGTAAAGTGTTGTAAAATGTATATCAGAACTAATAAAAAAGTTTTTTCTATTAAATAAACAACCGCAGCAGGCAGGTAACCCGCTGACGTCAAGATGGGATTCTGAATTTTTGATTGTACATTGAAATTAAAAAAAAAACAAAATGTAAAAGTCCACAATTATCTCGCTATTAGTTTTTTTCTTTACAAACGTTATATATAAATATTTACTTTACACACACGTACATACACACACATACACACACACATATATATATATATATATATATATATATATATATGTGTGTGTGTGTGTGTGTGTGTGTGTGTGTGTGTGTGTGTGTATGTGTGTGTGTGTGTGTGTGTGTGTGTGTGTGTGTGTGTGTGTGTGTGTGTGTGTGTGTGTGTGTGTGTGTGTGTGTGTGTGTGTGTGTGTGTGTGTGTGTGTGTGTGTGTGTGTGTGTGTGTGTGTGTGTGTGTGTGTGTGTGTGTGTGTGTGTGTGTGTGTGTGTGTGTGTGTGTGTGTGTGTGTGTTAATTTTACAAATTTAATCAAAACTCTGCTCAAGCACTGAACAGACAAACGCCTCCTTTGAAAAGAGAATCAACTTGATTGATTGATTTTTAAAACTGACAGTCGTTTGGATTGTGTGATGTTTAATATTTGGAGAACAATTATTGTAGAAAAAAAAACGAGAGAAAATTTTCTACTCATTTAAGCACAAATTAATTTGTGTTTTACTTTTTTTTCTGTAATCAAATAATAATTTAGTCATGGACAAAAAAATTGAAAACATGATTTCTTTGTTATTGATACAGTACTGACGATTACATTGGTAGCAATTTTTGTGTTCAGTTAAATTTTGAGTTAGAGAAATATGTGAAAACATCATTTCCTTTTGAGTTTAAAATGCAGAATACTTTTTTAATTAACGGTATAAAAACTGTAATTCTTGTAAAAGAAATATCTCTACAACAGCTTACTCTGTGTAAACAAAAACAGTAGGTTTGTTGTTAATAACAGCGTTTTTTGCCTTTAATTAGTAAGCCTTTAAGCTAGGGTAAGTATAAACAATATTCGTATTCTTTTAAAAAATGTTTTCCCTTTTTGAATAATTTGTAAAACTACGGAACTTAAGTATTTTAGTGTTAAAAAGTGTAAACAGCGATATATAAAAACGTATTTGAAATATGATGATCATTTCTCCCAAATTTGTAATGTATGTACGGCTCTAAGTACACGCTAAATTTGAAATCCGTATAATTTACCGTAAAAAGTAAGGGTTTAAAAAAACGCTAACTTTTTCATGTGTTTTAATGTGAAGAATCTACTTCTGAATAGTTTAAAAAGAGGGGGGAGAGAGAGAGAGAGAGAGAGAGAGAGATGTAAAGAGATAAAATAAACAGCATATATAAAATTCCAATATACACTAATACAGATAAATATTTCAAGTGATAATCGTTTTCAAATTTATGTTAACAACACTTTTCGCTTATAACGTAAATTTACTTTCTTTAAACAAACAACATGTTTACAGTTTGGAATATGATTACAGTTTAAATATTTTTAGATGATTTTCTCTTATTAACCGCATGTTAAGTAAACAGATATTTCAATATTTCAGTGAACAGTTTATTTTCAATTCAAATAATCATATGTACAAGCTTGCCTGATATAACTAAAGATGCAGAATGTTTTAGTTAATAAAAAATGTTTGCAGTTGGCTTCTGTGTATACGCCAAGTGTTTTTCAACAACGCGCCCTAGCGTCTAAACGATATGTATCAAACATTTTATTTATTCAACAAAATTACCATTGGGCCTTAGCGACCTATTACAGTTAATGGGATAAAGAAACGAATAACATACAACAATGTACAGCAAGAAGCTCTTAGTTATTTTAAAGCAATGTCATTCTTTATAGGCCCTACGCGTATTTAGGTTACTTAATACAATAGGCCTTACTTTTTTCTACTTATAAAATTAAAGACTGGATTCTAACATTGCACCTTATTGAAATATTTACGAATATAACCTATTATAACCATATTTTTCATTACACACCTACATTAAGCTACAATATTTACTGTTTACTAAAAACAGTCTTTTATTTAATTACATTTACATATTAGTACTGGCCTAGATTGTCTTACCGATTTCAAAACTGATTCGGTCAATAATTATTTAATTCTTGGATACAGTAATAATTTAAATGTTACTTTCAACAGTGTCTTTTTTAGTGTGTGTGTGTGTGTGTGTGTGTGTGTGTGTGTGTGTGTGTGTGTGCGCGCGCGCGCGCGCGAGCGTGCGCAAATTCTCTTTGAAAATTTGCTTTGTTCACGTTAGCCTGCATCTATTATTTACTTAGTAGAAAAAGCTTTTTGTAATTTTAGTTAAATAAAGAAACCACGGACACAAATATAATAAATATGAAAGACAACATTTTCTGTCCCAAGATTATAAATTATAAATAATTACTGTAAATGAAAACAAGTAAATTGTATGAGCGTGAAAGAGTTCCCTGCGGTGTTAACTTTGACTTGATAATAATGATTTGTTTCATTCTTTGCTGACATTTAAAGTAAACTTGACGCTGGTTTAATTTGCTTTAAACAAAACAAATGCAGTCCTGTGTTAGCCTCATTAGGTCCGCCCAGAGAGAACCTTGTTAGCGAAGTTCCATTCGAACGGTCAAATAGGTAGGACTGAGATCCGAGACCTTAAAATGAGAGCTTATCCTGATTTCTAGATAACTTTTTGACGGATAGTTAAACAGTGTGGGGGGGGCGATTGGGTGAGTGTTTGCAATATTTAGTACGATTATTTGTCGGAACTTCGAAGTATAAAAATCGATTTGGTAATTGTTTGGACAGGTTCGTTACCTAGCAAATCCGTTAAGATTAAACATAGCGTTCAGTGCAGATATTTAACCGGTAGTTCAAAGAACATCAGACTTCGCAGTATAATTTTAATTAATATACAGAACGCTCCACGACAGCGATCGTAACCTTTTCCGCCAATTTATAACCGGTAACCGTAATATTTACGAAAAATGTTATTAGACCAGCTTTATTGGAAATTGTATGCTCTTTCTACACGAGACGGTCGAAATGATAGGTTTTGCCGTTCTGCCAGTAATACAGGAAATAACCAGCAACTATACTTTCAACGTTAAACAAAAACCGTCCATCTTTAAACGGAAATAAATGGGAAAAATGTTACACATACGTCTTTCGGGCTACGTGCAAGGTATGTTCGTAGTGAATTCAGAACAATCGGTTAATACGTTTGACCGAAACTGCGTAATAAGCACACATACACATACATACATACACACACACACACACACACACACACACACACACACACACACACACACACACATATATATATATATATATATATATATATATATATATATATATATTATATAATTATTATTATTATTTGCGTATAGACCCTATTGGATCACGCAAAGCACTCCGACTCATGTCTTGTTCCTTCTAATCCTCCACATCTCCCTCATCCTGTCCCCATGGATCCTCTTCCGCTCCTCCGTCCATTTTACCCTTGCTCTCTTTGTGATTTCATTCTCTGGGACCTTCCAACCGAGCATTTTTCTCCTGTATGCATTCATTTCTGTCTTCAACGTCTGTTGAGTCTATTTCTGCGTCATGTAGGTCTATTCTGACTACCTACATATATATATATATATATATATATGTGTGTGTGTGTGTGTGTGTGTGTGTGTGTGTGTGTGTGTGTGTGTGTGTGTGTGTGTGTGTTTGTGTGTGTGTATGCCCGCACCCATACACACACAAAATGTCGAACAGTCGAGTTGAAACATAGACTTTACTATGCTCAGTTAAAAACGACTTCTAAACCGTGCATGACATTGTGACTCTATCATACAAGTATTTTACAAATGTGATGTCACGTAATCAGTGTATAACGTTTTGTCAAATATCATTGTAATATGAAAAGTAATCCAAGGTCATTGAATATATCTGCTGTCAAAGTTTATCATTATTGCATTTTCAATTTTATTGTAACGTTTAAAATGCAGATTGTATTACTCATTATTATGATGAAGTAGATTTACAAAACCAAGTATAAAAGGTAAACAAATATCAGTTAATACTTGCTTCCATCGCGTCCGAGATACTGGTCCGTAACGCGATTATATTGTTTGTCTTGGAGTTAGACAAAGATGCTGTAGCTAGACTGTGTGACTGTCGCGACAATAGTGAAGCAACTTCTAACATTGTTATCTGAAGTTCATTCGATACCCTGTGTTATTAACTTAACTGAAACGAATAGTTTACCAGACGAATAGAATATTATACTTGTACGTCTTTTAAATGGTTATTATCGGAACCTTTCACTACGGTTTCGATTAAACTGCGCCTTATTCGAACACTTCCCGAATCGTTTTTGGAATTAGTTTTGAAGACAAAAGCTTATAATTATGTAGTGCAAAATATTAAGTAAATTTTCTTTTTTAAATGTAAGAAAATATATTTTCTTAAAGATATAAAAAAGTTACAATTTTACAATTTTTGAACGAATTTTGCAGGGTAACGAACTCGTACGAGCTGTTGCCAAAATATAGTTTTTATCAATAGTAAATCGACCCAAAAAACGTACTAGAGCTAACACACACACACACACACACACACACACACACACACACAAGCATGTACACAAGCATGCACACTCTTTTGGTTAATGCCAATTTGAGTGCCAGCCATTTTGTTTCAAATAGACAAAAAAATGTTTAAGGTTGCCTGAAAGTTATTATTTTATAAATATAAACGTTTCCATTGAAATCTGTCGAGTGTTTGTGTAGCTAGCAGCAACAAAACTGACATTTCAACATACACTGACTTCGGCAGAAATTTGTTTAACATAAAATTTGGTTGTCCCAATGCAAGAAGTAAATATAAAAATAAATATATAAATTAAAAAGTGTTCAGACAATTCTCCTGGCTTGCAAAGCAGTTTAAGGTATCCTGAAACCAGCTAACATCTTATCGTTTCCTTTGAAATATGTCAAGCTGTGTCTCAATGCAAAGCTGACAATAGGCTTTTTAATGTAACAGACAAGTCGGATCCTTTCAGCGCTCGCCATTTGGTTTAAAATAGGCGATGGCAGTTTGACACTGCTTAAAACCTAGTCCCAGCAACAAACAACAACGATAAAAGTTTCATTGAAATGCGTTAAGCCGTGAAATAGGTACAAAACGAGGTCTCAATGTTCTAGAAAGAAAATAAACACCATAACATTTTAACGAATAGTCCTTTAAATGGTCCCGGGTTTTTACCACGATGGCCAGCAATTAACTTTTCATTGAACTAATTTATGTAATGTACAAATAATACAATCCGTGTATTACGAAGGGCGTATTCTGTGAGAATGACGAAAGAGTGTATTCAACTATTAGCTAGTCACTTCGTGGCCCGAAGGGATTAATTAACGAACTGTTACGGAAATAGCCGAAACGTCCTGTAGTTTACCTGAAGCTCGGTAATTTGCCGACAGAAAGCATGCGTTCTGAATCCACTGGGGAAATTTTTAATACACCGGTAGTTGTCCACGAAATGATAAATACGTTTGTTTATTGAATTACTGCGACAGAGAAACAGAAACATGTGCGGCCATTTTGAAATTAGTATTGTTCTAAGCTTGATACTCGTCCATTCGCTTATAATTTTTGTGTATAAAAATACATCCCACTTTTGATTAAATATAAAATCCTTTTTAGTTAATTAATAATTATTGCCGTCGTAAAAAATACACGGTTTCAGATTTGATGGATATATTCGCTTTTAAGTCGTTTAAGCCGAACCAAATTGTTTTTTACTATACCTTGCAAAAATTAGGTTGTGCAAAGTACCCAATCGAACCTTGAGCCAACTAATCGGAGAGCAGTGTTGCGATTGCTTTTCTATTACAAAGTAAATAGTGATTTGCAAATCTGTGATTCAGTTACTGATATTTCAAAATCACAGTTCGACCTGTGATTGATACTACTTTAAAATAGTAGTCTTAATAGTGATTTCCCTAAACGATTCGTGGCACTAATCTACCAGCAAGAAAACTAAATGTACAGTCAGTGTGATTGTGATTCGACTCATTCATTCTCGTTTCACATTCACATTTCAAGTTGTGTTACTAGTCGTGATCACGTGATCCATAGCCACACATTACAGAGAAGCGTCAGTTTAGCTTACATTTTTTAGATCTTTTTATGTGCGTGACTGATCGTATCTGACTTGTTATTTTGACATTATTTCTTAATTTTCTTTTAACACATTTTTTCTAGACGACTACTAATTAATTATTATAGTTATAGTAGTTAATTGTCCTAATTTTATTTATAAAAATGAGTGATAGACCTTGTAACACGAGGAGGGGAGACAGAAGAACTAAAAGTGTGATTTGGAATATTTTTCCCCTGAAACAACGAAACGTTTAAAACAAATGCTATTTTAAAAAGAAAATTTAAAAAATCACGTTTTTAAGGTAAACCATGTTTGTTCTTAATTCATTGTGTGTAGTTATTTTATATTTCTGTATTTTGCAATAAGTTTATTCCTTGACTAAACATTACTTGCTTTAAAAACTTCAATTCTGGTTGATTTTTGCAAATTGTCTAAATATTTATTCCAGTCAATTATTTAATACCATTATAGGAATTAGGTAAAATGTGTGTAGGTCATTCATGCGATGTGTGATTTATTTAGTCACATTTAACTTATATAGTTAGTAGCTACTACCGACTGGAGCTGTAGGGGTTAGCCGTCAATCACAATGATTATAAATCACAGATTAAAATCATAAAACGCTCTGTCCCTGGATAATCGGGTAACTCTACTGGCTGGACTGGGATCTGCGTCTGAATTCATCGGACCTGAGCCAGCTTTAGGAATCTCTCAGTCGTTGGTCAGGTCTGATATTAGTTGGTGGAATAATAAACAACACCAGTAAAAATTGGATAAACTGCACGGGCATTCACATAGTAAGCGCCTCTTAAGCATGGTTCCATATGTAGGGCTTAGACAGCAGACGCCTTAAGCAGAGCACAACTCAGGAAAATCATGGAGCTTACTACTGAGTACCTTGGTCTGAGGGTGCACATGAACAGGATCCCATGAAGCCGTGTGTAGGTTGTGCAGAAAAAAGTGAGGAGACTGCAGGATACATAATCCTTCATTGTGAAGCTCTTGCTAGTAGGAGGCTAAGGGTTTTTGGTTTCCAGGACCCTAGGGATCTTCAGAAGAATGAGCTAGTCAGTGGATTGTTGGAACTTGCCAAGGGTATCAATCTGCTAAACTAGTACTCAAGAGGTTTAGTCGCACAATAGGTCTGTTGATCGCAGTGCCTAGGGTTGTATTATCTCTTCCTCTAGTTTGAATCTATTTTTTTTTTTTTTTTTTTGTGATTAACGTCTGACTATTGTGCACACTTGGGCTAATCTACTGTTCGCTCCAGTCCCACTCAGGCTTGAATCCTTTGAACTTCGAGAAATTTTAACTTTTTTTATGCCCGATAATACGCGCATAATATTTTCGGAAATGTGAGAAAATTTGTGTTATGTTTTGAACTTTGCTTTTGTAATTACAATATAAAAACAGGCATATTTGAAAATACAAAAAACAAGTACTTTAACGCCAACAAACTGGTGACACAAATTTAAATGTAAATGCAGCAATTTAAAATGTCGCTAAAATAGCATTTATGCAAATTCTTAAAGACGTTTTGGTTAAGCGTTGTAATTTCAACTGTAAAGAGGAAAAACAGTATTTAATTGCAAATGACTGAGTTTAACATAAACAACTTACATACTTTATATTTATATAATCAGACACTTAACCCTAATCCAAAGGAAAGTTTCCTTATTTTTACCTGTTTCTGTTATGTTTTCTAGTTTAACGTAATATTGCTACAGTTTTATTATATATTTAGTTTCCTTTTACTGCACAAATAGGGGTCTAACATAAAGATTTTTTGGTATTTTTTGTTATTGCGTATAAAGTTTGTTTTATAACGTGTTGTTAGGAAATTAAAATTGTAATTTTAATAATTAGTTTCAAAGATTGTAAAAAGAGTACAATCAGAAAGACGCGGAAAAAGTAGGTCGCGGTCAAGTCGATTCTGGGAGACCGGAGGGTCAACTGTACATCGGCGAATGATTGGTGCTCCAGTAAGAGATTCCAGCCAGACAGTGCTGGGAAGCAACAAATAGGTTTAGGGGGTAAGTAGACAGTTTTGCGTACACTTCTTCCCCTTTTATTTTCGGGTTAAATAAATCGGGGCATGAGTTTCCGGAAGGATTTCGGAACGTTGTATTTGTAAAATATTTTACTCAGAAATAGGAAGTAAAATATAAGATAAGTGTTAAAGTTTGATACTGAATGCATAAAATGTATTTATAAAGTGGAATTGCATACGTTAAAGAGTTTTTTCCGCGGTCGAAGAAGGTTTTATCGCCCTGTTACAGAACTCAGGTTGGAACAGCTTCACGTATATAAGCGGATAATGGAATTCCTCCTTTGTGAATCTAAAACGCGATTTAAATTTAACTCCGTGCTAAAGCACACGTTTTTGAATGAGGGGTTTAAAAACGCCTTCATTTTCCTTATCCAAGTTACAGTAGGGTCAACTACTCCTTGCACTAGAGGTTTATTTACGGGCCTGAGGAGGGACTGAATTCAAACACTGTACCTTACTGAAATATTTACAAATAAATTCTACCGGATTTTTCATTAAACACTAAAAGTTAGGTTACAGTATTTATTGTTTTAGTAAAATTTACATATTAGAACTGACCTAGGTTGTCTTACCGAATCTGCTTTCAAATTCGCTCAATAATTATTTAAGCCTTGGATACAGTAATAATTTAAATATTAATTTTAGCAATCAGCTGTTTTGGTGCACACACAATTACTTCTGTCAACTATGCCTGAATTGTGCTGCTCTCTCACGTATACACTTTATACTATTTCTGGAATTTTGTTTTTAAGTCGGTTTTATTTTATTGTAAAGCTTTAAAGCTGGGAAAGTATGAGGTGTGAGATTTCCCTCGTGTTCTGACGAACCTGTAGGTACTTCATATGTAGTTTAAATAAAGCAGAGTACATATATGAGTAGGGGATACAGACTAGCTGCACCTATTGAGTGGATTTAGAAGTCCCTCGCGGTACCCGAGTCTAAGACACACTTACACTTGCGACTTTAACACTTTACACTCACACTTACATTTAGGGAGGCGATAATAGCCTGAATGTGCTTTCGTCTTAAAATAAGAACAACAAGAAATCGATAAAGCCAAAGATTTGGTACAAAACCGATCGTAATGCTTAGCCTGATATAGAAGGTTTTACTCAAATCTAGTCAAAACAATATATATATACAAAACAAATATAGTACCTGAAACAAAATTTTTTGTTTTTAGCATATTGTGTTTTATAAATGAAAACGTTTTAATTCACTATAGGGATTCCTTGCTACCGGTTTCGATCTTTACAGATTATTTACAAGTGATATACTAAGTTAAAATTGTTCAGACATAACTACGCCAACAGGATAGAGGAGAAGAAGAAGTAGGAGTGGGGTGGGAATGGAGCAGGTAGAAAACAGGGGTTAAGGACTTACGGGAGTAGACTCAGGGGAAAGCTATTAGATAAGAGAGACATTAAATGCCTGAACAAAATATTCACAGGTAAATTGTAAAAAAGTAATTTAGAAACTAAATATACTCTAACAGGAAAAAATAGATAAAGTTACTGATATTCATTATGAGTACAAAAAAATGTTAAATGATCATTACAAATAATAATTATTTTATTATGTTATGTTAATGTAGCAAAATAAACAAACTATATGATTAAAGTATAAATGTCATGTCTTTGATATTTTTTTGATTTTATACTATAGGCAGAGTATAAATAATCGTGGCACGCAGCTGTCATGCTGACGTGTTAAAGGCAATTTCCAGTAGCATTTTTTTATCTTACCCTTTTAAAAATACTTATTACTAAAAGTAAATTACTTATTACTTGACTAAAATTTGTGTCAATGTTTAAACAATATAAACAGCATTAAAATTGTCACATATTAGGAGTTTAATCGTTCAAATTGCAATGATAATATAAAATTGAACCTGGCCGTCGTCAAATTAAATTTCTTAATTTTAACGGACTGTGAAAACTAATTTACGTTATTTTTTCACTGATTATGTAAATGAAATCAATTTTCAAAAGCATTTAATACAAACATGTTATAGTTTCCTTAAAGGATTTAAAATTGCCACCATATTTTAAAACTGTTGAAGAAATTTTGCAGGTTAATAAACTCTTCCAAGTTATTACCAAGCCTTTAAAAAGGAATATAGAAGTAATGACCGGCGCTCATTTCAAGGTCCCGAGTCTAGGATTTACCATGATGGCTGCTCCAGTAGATCCTGTTCCAATGAGAAGTAAATAAGACAATTTTACGGTTTGAAAAGGAAAAAACAAACCGACAGCGGTCAGGGTCTTTCTTTTTTCCCCGGTTTAATTTTCCAACCATGAATTTCAAATCCCGTAAACAACATGATTTATGAATCTTTATAGGACTTATATCACTAAAATGTATCATAATATTAATCTATTTTCTGTCGAAAGCTTCCCCTGACCATGTTTTTGAAATGATAGTTTCCATAAATTCAGTTTTATTACTTAAGTAAATTCATTGACTGACTACACATTAAAAAAAATGTTTTTAATATCGTTGAGTGTTTTAATGTAACTATCGGTTAGAATTTGTATCGAAATTTCGAAAGGTTTCCAGAATGTGTCAATAATTTAGTGAAATTGTAATAATTAATCTTTTCCTTTAATTAATTACATTCAGTAATCTGTTTATGCATATTTTATAGCGTAAAACGCAGGATAAATTATGACAAATGACGTCTATCGGAAGTGAGTTACGACGTAATGTATGACGTCATTAGGGGATAGATGTTCGGTTTAGCAGATCCCGTCTACTCAGTATGTACGCATTAGTTTCTTAATCACCCATTAGAGGGTGTTAGTATTACTTGAAGGTGATAAACTGTCCTATTCAATTGTGCAGACTTAATAAGAGATATATGCCGTTAATAACTCGCTATTGTACAGGATGACTCAAAACTATACTACAATCTCTCGAGAGATGATTTTACAAAAAAACAATAAAAATAAAAAACGTACCGCTAACCACCATTTTTTTTTAACAAACTGTTTTATATATCCAGAACGGTTCAGCCAATGAAATTCAAATGTAACGTGCTTCTTTACCTGGTATAAAATTTAATTGGAAAAATAATAATCATCTACATAAAATAACCCATCTTAAAACAAGAGGGCGTTTAAACAATTTTAATTAAAATAAATCAATTAAGGCAATTTAGTGACAAATGTCAAGACGCCGTTTTTAGCTCTTTTAATTTCCTATCGAGTCCGACAGAGTACGACACACATACGCAAAATAAATTAGATTAGATTGAAACTAGAGGAAGGAATAATACAACCCCAGGCACTGCGGTCAAAAGACCTCTTGAGTATTACCCCGCAGGGGGGTGCAGACTAAAATAGGGTGTAGACCTATTGAGAGGATTTAGACGTCCCTCGCGGTACCCGAGTCTAACACACACACATACAACACTACACTTACGTCTTTAACACTTTATACTCACACTTACATTTAAGGAGGCGATAATAGCCTAATTGTGCTTTTCGCCTTGAAATAACAAAAAAAAAATCTTGAGTTAATTAGTTCAGGAGATTGGTTTCCTTAGTAAGCTCCAACAATCCATTGACTAACTCATTCTGCTAAAGATCCCTAGGGTCCTGGAAACCAAAAACCCTTAGCTTTCTACCAGCAAGAGCTTCACAATCATGGATTATGTGTCATGTAGTGTTCTATTTTGTGCACAACCTACACGGTTTCTCCATGGTACATACCTATCCTGTTCATATGCACCCTCCGACCACAGTGCCCAGTAATAAGCCCCATGATTTTCCTGAGTGTGCCCTGACCTAAGAGGTCTGCTGCCCTTTTAAACCCTCCATATAGAACCGTGCTTAAGAGGCGCTTACTATGGGAGTGCCCATGAAGGTTATCCCATCTTGCCTGGTATTACTTATTAATCCACCTATTAATAGCAGACCTGGCCAACGACAGAGAGCCGGTTTTATATTCGTAACAGCTGATTTCATTGAACAGCTGTTAGGCTATAATAAGTTTCAGGTTATGTTGCTGAAAACTAGCTATGTTAATTTGTCGTGTTTTAGAACAAATGATCGTAATTAAAATTTTAAAAAGGAGAAAACATTATATATGATTTTTATTTTTGGTTCAGTAACAGAATTTAAAATTAACAAGAACAATAAACATCAGTTTTTTTCGTCAACGTGTATACTCTCTTCTTGTTCTTACAGTTACAAATAAATTCCGTCAAATTATTTTGCAATCGGTCACATTATTTACGCGACACAAAGAGGCGGACATACAGGTGAATCCTTAAGCGTTCTGGCTTTATCTGCGAACCCATTGGTTTTGTTACAAGTTCCTGGAGGAGGTTGTCTGCGTGACAAACATCTAAGCGTTACCCGAACGACCCAAATAATCGATACCCCACACACTCCATCATGTCATGACAGTTCCTGTAACACAGATATGTCTTTTCCTAGTTCAGAGAATGTATTCTTTTAAAAATGGTAATGATAAATGAAGTTTTTTTCACAATAGTACTAGTTAGAGAGTAATATTTCACTGTTTAAATGATTATTAGCGGGTTAACATTCGAACATGAGCTATAGCTATAGGTTAACATTCGAGCATGAGCTATGAGTTAACATTCGAACATAGGCTATTGCTATAAGTTAACATTCGAGCATGAGATATAGGTTAACATTCGAACATAAGCTATAGGTTAACATTTGAACATGAGATAGTTAGAGAGTAATATTTCACTGTTTAAATGATTATTAGCGAGTTAACATTCGAACATGAGCTATTGCTATAAGTTAACATTCGATCATGAGATATAGGTTAACATTCGAACATAAGCTATAGGTTAACATTTGAACATGAGATATAGGTTAACATTCGAACATGTGCTATAAGTTAACATTCGAACATGGGCTATTGCTATAAGTTAACATTCAAGCATGAGATATAGGTTAACGTTCGAGCATGAGATATACGTTAACTTTCGAACATGAGCTACAGTTTAACATTCGAGCATGATATATAGGTTAACATTCGAACATAAGCTATAGGTTAACATTTGAACATGAGCTATAAGTTAACATTCGAACGTGAGCTACATTAGAGCATGAGAAATAGGTTAACATTCGAACATGAGCTATAGCTATAGGTTAACATTCGAGTATGAGGTATAGGTTAACTTTCGTACATGAGCTATAGTTTAATATTCGAGCATGAAATATAGGTTAACATTCGAACATGAACTATGAGTTAACATTCGAACATGGGCTATTGCTATAAGTTAACATTCGAGCATGAGATATACGTTAACATTTGAACATGACTATAGGTTAACATTCCAACATTAGCTATAGGTTAACCTTCGAACATAAGCAATAGGTTAACACTAGAACATAAGCTATAGATTAATATTCAAATATGTGTTGTAGGTTAACATTCGGACATGTGCTATCCTTCTTGGACTTAGAACTATGACTTAAAAGAGCACCGATTTTGACATTTCGATCATTTCTTTAAGTTAAAATAATATATATATATATATATATATATATATATATATATATATATATATATATATATCATAGGCATGAAGAAAAATAGTTTGGCAGTAGGATAGTTTAAGACCAAAAATAATTTGTAAAAAAAAACAATGTAGCGGCTGAGTATAACAGTTAACTGCAAGAAGTAATTACTTTAAAGAAAAACCGATACAAGTTTTACAGTCCTTTGTATCCAGGTTAGGGGCTTCGAAAATACGACTTTGCTCACGTACGTATGTCATAAAATGTAACCTTCCGTTACTCAACGTAACGGAGAGAAATTTTAAATTCTTAGACATGTTCAAATATTGTGTTAGACTCTAGTTGACGTTTATTGTCATTGGTTAAACAAATTTGAGTACAGTACAAGGGATGGAGTATAAAACTGGGGCTGTTCGAGGGAGAGTTGTTTACAGTTTTTAACGTGTATCATGTTTTAGGGGTGGATGTGATGTAGGATTTCGCGGGACGCGTGATGCGAGGAACATGTTTATATCTAATTCATATTATATTTCTGAAAGTTTGTGTGTTTGTTTGTTTGTTTGTTTGTTTGTTTGTTTGTTTGTTTGTTATTCAATCACGCTTTAACCACTGGACCAATTAAAGTGAAATTTGGTACGTATATGGTTTAAGTATCAGAGATACATATAGGCCTATTCCCGTTTTACAAAACGTCATTATATTACTTACCAAGCCCAAAATAATTATCAGTTTTTAGTTTTGTAACATCTGTTAACTGTAGTTATTTACTGGGCATGTGATTTAGGTACCTGAGATAAAGATAGATTCAATCCTATTTTAAGAATCTTAATCTGTGTTTTATTTATTGCAAAATTATTGCTTTTAATGTAACATTTTCAATATTTTAGTTGAATTTTTTTTCAAAACTGACTTTAATTTGTTACTTTGTGTTGAATTTTCAATATTAAATGTAAAAATCCCTACACAGAGTGCCAATTGTAAGGTAGTATATATATTTGTGTAATTACATTATGGTAAACATGCAGTGAAGCATATCCTTATTTTTCGATATTTTTGTTACTAAAATAAGCATGTTATGCCTTATTTAATACTAAAATAGTATTATGTGCCAAAAGCAAGAATACAAAATATGAATGCACGAGAAGTACGATAAAATCGAAAATAAAAGTGACCAACATAACCTCAAAATTGCTACCCGGCGAAAATCAGTAACGTGTTGTAAATCGGTAAAACAATAAAAATACGTCTAACACGGGTTTTGGGTGATAAGAAACCAATTTTTTAAAAGAATACAGCATAACCAAACTGTCACGGTTGTTAGGCCTAACAAGGTGATGCGTGAAAAAACCTTTATATTTTTTAAAAATAGCCTACTATATATCCTGACACGGTTGTTGGGCCTATCACGGTGATACGTGAAAAAACCTTTATATTTTTTTAAAGACTACTACATATCCCAACTGACACGTTTGTTGGGCCAATCATGGTGATGTGTGAAAAAAACCTTTATTTTATTTTAGAAAACTACATAACCTAATTGACACGGTATTTAGGCCTAACACGGTGATGCGTGAAAACCTTTATATTTTTTAAAAGAATACTACATATCCTAATTGACATGATTGTTAGGCCTAACACAGTGATGCGTGAAAAACCTATATATTGTTTTAAAGAATACTACATAACATAACTGATACTGATGTTGAGCCTATCACGGTGATGTGTGAAGAAAACCTTTAATTTTTTAAAGAATACTACATAACCTAATTGACACGGTTGTTAGGCCTAACACGGTGATGCGTGAAAAACCTTTATATTTTTTAAAGAATACTACATATCCTAACTGACACGGTTGTTGGGCCTATCACGGTAATGTGAGAAAAAAAACTTTATTTTTTTTAAATAGTACTGAAAACCTTAACTGACACGGTTGTTAGGTCTAACATGGTAATGCGTGAAAAATACTTTATATTTTTTTAAAAGAATACTCCATAAGCTAACTAACATGGTTGTTATACCTAACACGGTGATCCATTAAAAACCTTTATTAATTTTTTTTTTTTTAATAGTACTTATAACCTAATTGACACGGTTGTTGGGCCTAATAAGGTGACGCATGAAAAAACCGTTATATTTTTTTTTAAAGAGTACTCCATAACTTAACTAACACGGTTGTTCGGCCTAACACAGTGATGCGTGAAAAAACCTTTATATTTTTTAAAGAATACCACATATCATAACTGACATGGTTGTTGGGCCTATCATGGCGATGTGTGAAAAACCCGTTATTTTTTAAAGAGTACTCCAAATCTTAACTGACACGGTTGTTAAGTCTAACATGGTGATGCGTGAAAAATGTTTATATTTTTTTAAAGAATACTCCATAAGTTAACTAACATGGTTGTTAGGCCTAACGCGGTGATGTATTAAAAAACCTTTATTTATTTTTTAAAAAGAGTACTTCAGAACCTAACTGGCATGGTTGTTGGGCATAATACGGTGATGCAGGAAAAAGCCTTATTTTTTTTTAAAGAGTACTCCATAACTTAACTAACACGGTGGTGTGTTAAAAACCTTTATTTTAAAAAAGAAATACACCATAACCTAACTGACACGGTTGTTGGTCCTAACACGGTCATGCGTGATCTTTAATGTATATTACGATTGCGGGAAAAGCCGTGACGGGTAACAGGTAATCATATTATTTTTCTGAAAGTTTGTTTTTGTTTATTTGTTTGTTATTCAATCACACTTTAACTACTGGACCAATTGAGATTAAATTTGATATGAACACGGTTTAGGTACCTGAGATAAACACAATACTATTCCAGTTTAATTGAATAATAGTGACTTTTTAATAATACTGTATTTTATTAAAATATGACAGGACCATGTTTTAGAGTATCGAGTAGCAAAAATGTATATTTCTTGGCCGAAAACCATAAATCGTATAATATTGTAAATAGTATATTTACATTTACATTTAATTTATGTAATATATATTAAAATGAAATGACATATTCTGATTTTGAAAATCGACTATAAATTTTATTGCCTATATTATAATTGCAGGCAAAGCCGCAACGGGTAACAGCTAGTTGATATATAATAGCATACTTAACGCGTCACAAGTCTCGTGAAGACGTTTGACTGATTTAAGTGTATGAAATTATTAGTTGATTTAATTTTGGTAATTATATTAAAAGATCACTTGTTTTAATTCGTAAAAATTAGCTGATTTTATTAAACAGTTGATAGGCTGTAATAAGTTTCAGGTTACGCTGTTAAAAACTAGCTATGTTAATTTGTCGTGTTTTCGAACAAATTCTCGTAATTAAGAAAGGAAGAGAATGTCAAAGTAGAGTATTCATTTTTTTTTTTTTTTAGCATCAAGTATTATTCAAAAGGAGAATTTTTATTGTAAACTACAAACAATACAGTTCTCGTTTTGACGAGGTCTAGTTCACGTCGCGGCATTGCAGACGATAAGTCAGTTTTATTACTGATAGTAACAAAACACTCGTTTATTTTTCAAAGTTCAATACTTATTTAAAAAAAAAAACAAGTACGTGCTTTTGTGTTGACAATTTTCTTCCTATTTAATTTTAATTTTGAGAAAACTTTCACACAGTACTTTGCCAACATGCAGAAGCTAACAAATAAACGTGTCTAATTATGTTAATAATACCGCGATAAGAAACAATACAATTAATTAAACATTTGACTAATTACAGTAGATCACGTGTAGCTACGCTCTAGGGAATATAAAACTTTACGTAATGCTACCGTCGAGGGAGGAGAGTTTCAGTTGTTATTTTCCTTCAACGGTTGTCGTTCGTGTAATATTTATAATTCAGCAATTGTTATCACTATCGGTGCGCAAACAGCACTGATAAGCTACAGTTTATATACCAACCGGATCGACTTCCTTTGTGATAAGCGATTTTCGATAGTCAGTTTATTGGAAAAGTCGACCGACGCAGGTCGATAAAGCGAGTAATTACTTCGCTATTTGGAAGTTACGACTGTGATTTAAAATTTTTACTGTTCTAATTTTGTTTAGTTCGTTTTTCACGTAATTTTAGTGTACGTGCGAGTTGTTCTACGTGCAGTGTACTTTTGTGCAATGGAGGAACTCAGTTTGTACAGCGAAGAAAACAATACAAACGGTGTAAAAGTGTTTGTTATCGTACTGTCGCATTTCTCGTGGAACAGGAACGGTCCCAGGATCGTTTCCAGGTAATTATTTCACAAAATGTTGGACCTTTTTTTAGTGCAAAGAAAAACTTGGCAGGTATTAATTTATTAGCGAATTTAAAATTACCTCTGACGTAAGACATAAGGCCTTGAAATGTTTCAGACCTAAGGACCGATTTTTCAAATTTTAAAACTTCAAAAAAACCTTTTAAACGGAAAACTGAAAAGTGGTTTTAAAACTTTTGAATGAAATATTATATTTAACCAAAGTCTACAAGTTGTTAACAATATATTTTTTCCAGTCGAGTCAAATACAAATTGCGTAATTTCCTAGAATACGTTACAGTAGGCCTAAATATTTAGTTTTAAAAGATACAAAACGCATTCTGTAAATTGACTGAACTCCGCTTCCGGTCATTCAGCTGCTTCCGCTCATTTTCCGCACTTGATGACCTCCCAGCCTCACTCTTTGGAAATTCGCATCAATCAGTTAGGGGATTATAGCTGCTTGTCGCTGTTGTTATTGTAGTATTTTCTGAACTTTAATCTCAATGTTTTTTAGTAAATAAGAGAATTTTTGTTTATTTACGAATCATGTATTAATGTTCGAATACATTGGTTACAAGTAACGTAATTATTTTTTTAGTACAAAAATGTTAACTAAAAGTAGGCACAAGAGCACGCAAACATTTACTTAGAACTGGGTCCTGCGAGTACATCAGTACCATCCGGTTCTTGCTTTTGCCTCAGAGTTAGACGGGTGTGGTATTTCTCAGATGATTGTATTTTTTCAAGGAACACCTTCTCACTTTAAATTTTTTCGTATAACTTCACACAAGACATCCTTACTTTAACTTTCATTTTGAGTAGCTCCCTTACAGCCGCCGTCCAAACGTTTTTAATTAGAGAAAATACACTTTTCGCCGGTGCTAGTACAACTTGAAAATGTTTTTCAACTCATTGTTGTTGTCTGAAAATCCCGGACGTATAGTTTACTAGATTTCTCACTCTTAAATATACTTAAAATTTTTAATGACAATTCAAAATGCATTCAAAAATGAAAAATTGTATACATTTCTCAGTACGCATATGGATCTTACTATGATGTGTGAAAATCAACTTGTAGGTGTGTTCCATTACAGGAACCCACTACAGATGGTTATGGAAGGAGTCTGTGGATGTTATCATTGCAAACATACTATGATATACTCACTTATTAAAAAGTATTTAAAGTTTTTAAATAATCGGTTGAGAAACACACACACACACACACACACACACACACACACACACACACGAAACATTAGTTTTATCTATGAGGTAACAACACCAGAGAGGTGTTGTTCCACATAGGGGAATGACTTGTTTGTCGGTTTTATTGTATTAACTGATAACACTGCTGGTTACTTGTTATAGTAACGACTAAAAATAACTAAAATCTTATCTACAACAGCTGATTAGTTTGTTATCATTTTATATTGTATGTTAGGACAGTAGATTTAGATGATTAATGAATCACAAATAACTTACGGAACTGAGGTTTATGAACTGTCGCAGTTGCCATCATAGTAACACACAGACCCGGGACATAGAAACCCCCCCCCCGGGGGGGATCATGGGGGGGGGTGATCGATCCTGATCACTTTTGTATAGTTGTTGAGATTTGTTTAAATATTTGCAATTTTGTAAAAATATTTGATGGAAACTTCTACAAAAAAATGTTGGTAGTGGCCCAAACAAGGTTGTTGATACAGTAAAACCGTTTCTACAGTTTCAAAATTTCGGTAACTTCGAATCTTAAAATATCAGCTATTCAATCATTTCAAAAAATTCAAGTAGTTAATATTGTTAGGCCGAATGGCTACCGTAGCGGATTTGCGCTGAGCGAAACGGACTACGCATTCAAAACTTAAACAGTTGTTTTTAAAGTAAGTGCGGCCACTGAGCTAAGTCGGCGTCGCAGGTTTCCGCTTCGCGTAGCTTCGACTCTGTCCAGGTTCGGTTTTGAAGCTGATTCTGCTTCTCCCACCATGCCTCAAAACGTAATATTTCTCATTACCTACGTTAAGGTTGTTAATCACAATAGTTTCATAGAATCCGTTACAGTATGCCTAAATTTAAAAGCGTTCTTAAACTGAACTCCGCTTCCGGTCAATTTCCGCATTTTATGACCGCCCGCCCGGCCTTACTGTTTGGAAATTCGCATCAATCAGTCGGGAGATTATCGTTGTTTATCGCTATAGTCATCAGCGAATTTCTATCGGAAAATTGAGCTATTAAACCTACCGTCACGGTAAGACCCGGATCCGAGCTCTTAACACAGATTTTTACATCTATATTTCGTGTGTATGTGTGTGTGTGTGTGTGTGTGTGTGTGTGTGTGTGTGTGTGTGTGTGTGTGTGTGTGTGTGTGTGTGTGTGTGTGTGTGTGTGTGTGTGTGTGTGTGTGTGTGTGTGTGTGTGTGTGTGTGTGTGTGTGTGTGTGTGTGTGTGTGTGTGTGTGTGTGTGTGTGTGTGTGTGTGTGTGTGTGTGTGTGTGTGTGTGTGTGTGTGTGTGTGTGTGTGTGTGTGTGTGTGTGTGTGTGTGTGTGTGTGTGTGTGTGTGTGTGTGTGTGTGTGTGTGTGTGTGTGTGTGTGTGTGTGTGTGTGTGTTTTACCACTTTCATGTTCTCAATTTCTGTCCATTTTATTCAAATTTAAAATAAAAATCGATTTGTTAGAGAAAATCGTTAACAGTTTCAAAATGGTGACCTTTCCAAATCATTTAAAATTCATAACGTTTTTTTCTTAAATATTTTTGAAACTCTTATCCAGCAATCGTAATCAGCGTTAAAAACTGCGTAAATTAGAATGTTAAATTTCGAAAATCCGTTGAAATCATGAAATTCTTTGGAGGCGGTCAAAGTTCATGTTCTTATTAATAATACAGGCATATAGTGGAAAAAGAATTTTAAAAAGGATAAGATGAAGAAAATTACCCTTTTTTTCTTTTTTTTTTGAAAAAAAAAGTATTTTTCTTCAAAATACATTTGAAAATTAGTTTCTATCACGTCAGAGATACTTATCGTGCTCCTGAAACATATTTTATAAAATGATAGTGATATTCTAATTTAATCAGTGTATGTTATTCTGTACAAAAAATTATATTATAAAACTAAATTGTTAAATGTGCATCAAATGCAACTGCTACATAAAAAATTTACATCAACATATTTACGTTAACTTTTAAACGCTAATGTATTGAACTTTTTTAATGAAGTTCACGTCAGTTACCCGTTAAATTGTTTTTCCGAATCGTCACCGTTGTAAGGGTCAGCCGTCTCCTGGAGCGTTGAAAACATCGCTCAAGGCGGCAAACTTTTCTAATTATAAAATTACAATTAAATTAAGAAATTTATAATTGCTGTGCATAATTTCCTAATCAAATTTAAAGTTTAACTGGAGAAATGTTTGGAAATTTTTAATGAACGTTGAACTTTGAGTGAATATTTTAGATGTGATCTTTTAAAAGCAGAGGAAATAAAATTTGTCAGAAATAGGTTTTGGGTTTTAAAAATATTTGTTTAGACGTTGTAATTATGCATTACTTTACTCGATTTCCTTTAAAGATTTCACGTTTTCTTCAATACATTCAGATTTTTTCGTTTGTTTAATGTTTGCACATCATGCCAGTTAGGACGAGATAGCGTAAAGTGTTGTCAGAAGCTATAGGGTTCGGTGGCCCGAAGGACAGCCATTACAAAAAGCGTGATCGATGTCAGCAGTTGAAGTACAAGTAATTGTGTTTAAACACTTGAGTAAAACTTTGTCAAAATCTTTAGAGCCGTTTTTGTGAAATCTTATTTTAGGAAAGTTTTTTTTTACCGAAGCCACTTTTTTCGAAAAATTAAAAAAATATAGTTCCGAACTGTGGGCAAACTATATTTCGACTATTTCGACTGTGGGCAAACTATATATACGAAGATTTCATTAAATTCTGCCTACTAGCTTACACACATCCAAGTAAATCCGACTTTTTTATTCAAGAATCTTAAAACGTACAGAACCATCGAAAAACTAAATTTTGATTTCTTCTCACTACACTTTCTTACGTAAGAGAATCGCTCATCGCTCATTTGTGCAACTAGTGAGCAAAGTATCCCCTCTTTAAATGAGAATAATACGCCCGAGAGTTGCCGGAGCGCGGACATTTTCTCGTGCTGAAAATGTACTTGTTGCAAATACAAATTTTCCTACAGTGGCTTTTAAAATTACTAATTCAAGAATACAAATTTACGGTTCTAACACAGCCTGAGGTTGAGTTATTCAAACTTCTTAAAATATCTAAGAATAGAAGTACAGAAATATAAATACGCTTACTAAATACCAACTGAATACCAAAAATAAAAAATTACCTCCAGTTTTAGCAATCACGCTCTGTATTTTAATTATTATTTGTAATGATTGTTTAAACCTATTTTTCACGCGTGTTGTAAATAAACATTGAAGTTTATAATATAGTTTAACTGGAAAGTAATTTAACTTGAAAATAATTATGATTAATCTTACAGTGAGCTTGTAGACTACAAATAATTTGTGTTTTTAGAAATTAAATTTCATTTAGTCGCGGTGAGTGAGGAAAAGTAAAAAGTAAAATTTTTTTTTGGTTGTCTTTCAAGGAGGTAAAGCTCATTGTTTTTGTTTAGCAAAAAACAATTTGTCCACGGTGTTTTATTAGCAAAACAGGCACTTTGCTCAATGTTTTTGGTTAGCAAAACAGTTACTTTGATTACTTTGTTGTATTAACAAAACAGTCACTTTGCTCATTGCTTTCGATTAGCAAAACAGCCACTTTGCTCACTGTTTTCGTTAACAAAACAATCATTTTGCCCACTGTTTTCGGTTAGTAAAGCAGTAACTATGCTCACTTTTTTCGTAAAACAAAACAGTAACTTTGCTCACTGTTTTTGATTAGCAAAAGGATCACTTTGCTCACGGTGTTTTGTTAGCAAAACAATCAATTTGTTCATCGTTTTTGGTTAGAAAAACAGTCATTTTTCTCACTCTTTCGATTAGCAAAATAGCCACTTTGCTCACTGTTTTCGTTAACAAAACAGTCGTTTTTCTCACTCTTTCGGTTAGTAATACAGTCACTTTGCTCACTCTTACGATTAGCAAAACAAACACTCTGCTCACCATTTTATTCTAGAAAAACAGTCACTTCGCTCGCTATTGTAGACAAATAAAATTATTTAAAATTTAACACTCAAATCTTTGCAGCAATAACATGGATTTGAAACCAAGTACTGTATTACTCACTGCTTTACGACCTCTTGTAATTTACGACTGTATTGTTGATAAGGCAAAGCTAATTCACACGGTATCGTTATCAGGGTTTTATTGTTGCAATCAGCCGTTAATAAAAACATCTGGAATGATTTCTTGAAGCGTTATCGTCCACCTTTGTCGTGATTACGTAATCGGAACAGCAGTTTTACAATCCCTTATCGCCACCACGCGCCTTTATTTACAAATTCTTAAAACATTAATTTTTTTATATATTATCCCTGAATTACACAGAGAAAACAGTAATATTTGGAGACCAAGCTTCGCCTTGCCGAAATTTGTTGTATTATATTCATCAAGTCAACATTACTTTTTCTCAGCACATACTTTTCGTGCAGGCATACATGAGATATCTTTAGAAAGATTTTCTTAACCAGCTTCTGACATTGCAAAACGAATTTGTGCTAAAACTTACTGTTTGTTTAAAATTTTAACGCAAAAGACACTACTAATTGTCATAGGAAAAACGGCATCTTGGATGCGCATGCGCGGCATCACAAAACAGACAATACTTTGTATATTTTACGAACATTGACTTATTAAACACGAGTAGACAGTTCCATTTAAAATAACCCTTTTTTGCATAACGTGCTTAGAATAATTCCACTATTTACTTAAAAGTCAATAAACTTATAGGTTATGTGGCCCTACTGACAGTTCCCTATCCTTGCCCGTCGTACAAGCCGAGGACAAGCATTTCGAAAACACGTTTTGAATACTGTTTTTACACAAATAGGCTATATTTGTGATTTCTCTTTCCGACGTGCACTTATCTATTGTTAACACGGACATCTACAGTACGAAGTACAATTAAAATGTCAAAATACAGTTAGAGGTTATGAAACATACCTTTTCAATTGACTAGATGACAGTTACCTCTTAAAATGGCGTTTTATATCACTATAAAGAAGTCGCAGGGACAAACATTTCAAAGAGCAAGATTGTATTTACCAAATACTGTCTTTAATCATGAAATAATTGTATGTAGGCTTTTCAAGGGTAACTAAATCAACTAACATGTTTGTATCTATTAAAGAAAATGGAATACTTATTCAAAAGGCTGTGTTTACTTAAAACTTTCATAGTGCGAAATTTCACACCATCCTCTGATTTATTTTTATTTTTACGTGATTTGATTTTATTTATTGTACTGCTCATTATACTTTGAAAATAATTATTCCTACATCGATAAATAAACAAATAAATCTGCATTGTATTGTGAAAATTTAACTTTATTATAACAGCTGATTTAACATAAACAATAATTAAGTTACAGCTGATTGAACAGTATTCATTCGCGTTGGTTTTATCATTATTAATTTAATTTGAGATAGATGCTCATGTGGCCGTGTTAACGCGGTTTCCTAATTAAAACCAATTTTCTCAAAAATAGCCTGTGTGTGTGTGTGTGTGTGTGTGTGTGTGTGTGTGTGTGTGTGTGTGTGTTTCAGTTTTGAATAGATTAGTTTCAAACTTGGTACAAAAATCGATTCTAGTAATAGTTTGGAAAATTTCGTTAAGTAGCAAAAACAATATTCTACTTTAATTTCAAAACTTGAACAAAATTATAAATTTCTTGTAATATTTTTTTACCTATTTCACCATCGCAATCAGCGTTAGAAAAGACATAAATTAGCGTTTTTAAATTCCGTTTAAATTGAGGAATTGAATTAGGCGGTCAGGGTTTGTTTTGGTATTTTTAAAGATATTAAAAAATTGTTAATGATGATTGTGGTGGTAAAATTAGAATTTCTAAAGAAAAAAAAAATAAAAAACTTTTTGATATTGGTACACACATCATGTCAACGAGTTGTATGTGTGCTATTATTACTTTATTTTGACCTATATAACGATTTCCTGGATTATTTCTGAGTATTAGTACTCCATCCTGTATATGGTGTATAGTATAAAAGTAAAAATACAAATTTGTTGTTTTGTAAAATAATTTCTGTAATAAATTTGCACGATAGATAATTTGCATACGTCTATAATAGGTATAAGCAGTACATTGTATAAAATAAAGTTTTCCGTCATTTTCTTTCGTACAAATAAAAAAAATAATTTGTCGAGTTTTAACTGTTCCAGATTCTTCATTTTTATGGTGTTTACATCCTTAACCGAGATCCTATAAACGTTATTGTTTACAATATTTTTATTCCGTAGTAAAAATAATTTGGAAAATCGTTTTCATTTTATTCATTTCCTCAACGTTTCACGACCCATAAAAATACGACATTTTATTTCGCGGCAGTTTTTGTTTTTCGTGGGTTAGTTTAGTCTAACTAAATTTATAAAATACAAGTCACGTGACCACAACAAAATATAGTAAGGAAAATGGTTCATGAAAGTGATCACCGTCATAATAATCAGCATTAAAATCTTCACTTGTTATCATTTGCAGTGGGTTCTGAACATTAAACATTTAGTTGATTTAACGTTTATTACGATGGTAAAGTCAGATTTTTTTAAATAAGTATAAAATTTTGAAGTTATCCTGGCTTGCGCAAAATAAAATCTGTCACGATAATTGTAACCACTAAAACAGCTGGAGAATTATTGTGTATTGTGTTTTATTACCTAACCCGCACGGCGTTGCCCATAAAATCCAAACTTTTCACCCGTGAATGTTCTGCGGTACGCAGGTATAAATATCAGATAAATATTTAATTAAAATAAATATAATTAGAAATTTTGAAATCCGGCTTCGAGGTTTTTTCCGACCTTTTTCTGTCCATTCACATTAAAAAGTTCAGGACACACACACACACACACACACACACTTACTCCTACAAACATACACACAAAACACATATTTTTTGATGATTAGGATTATATACCTATTCTTCACGTCAGTGGTCTATCAACTC
The DNA here is from genome assembly GCA_022606455.1 of Callitettix versicolor. Classification (NCBI taxonomy): domain Eukaryota; kingdom Metazoa; phylum Arthropoda; class Insecta; order Hemiptera; family Cercopidae; genus Callitettix; species Callitettix versicolor. The sequence continues at coordinate 28,485,033 of CM040187.1, forward strand.
ACCTCATAAAGGCTACCGCGGTTTCGAAACTTTATACACGTGAAGATTTTATCTTCAGGCAATACAACATGTTAAATCCCTCTGTCGAGGTCGTCACAAAGTCAAACAAAACATTAAAACATACATCACAAACACTAAGTACAATTACACATTTAAAATATTCGTCATGAAGTTCGGCTTGGCCAAGCTACACACGCGACTCGTACGTCGTTACATTCCGGAATTACATATTTTTTATTTTTTTTATTTTAAAGCAAAAAGCACATTAAGGCTATTATCGCCTTCCTAAATGTAAGTGTGAGTGTAAAGTGTTAAAGTCGCAAGTGTATTGTTGTAAATGTAAGTTTGTGTTAGACTCGGTACCGCGAGGGATGTCTAAATCCTCTCAATAGGTGCAGCTAGTCTACACCCCCTTACGGGGCAAAACACACACACACACACACAAAACAAACAGACACACACGTATATATAATAAGTTTGTGTGTGTGTATATATATATATATATATATATATATATACACACACACACACAAAACATACACATATTGTCTTTTATTAATGTAGATAATAATTTAAGTTAGCATTTAAATCACTAATGCCATAAATATCCAGTTTTTCTGAGACCAATCGTGCAAGCACAAACCTATCAAAGCTTTCGCCGCGTGTCCACTAAATGCGGCCACTGAAGGCGAACTAGAGCTATGAGACGCCGCTTGACTCTGCTTCCATTTCCGTTTCGCTTTATTCACATTAAAAACAATATGTTCATTTTTTACGCGTAGTTCGTGCCATTCAGCGCAACACCGCTCCGCATCTAGTGGACACCCGGCCTCAGTCATTTAAACAGTCCAAACCCGTCCAAGTCCCGGTCCTTAAAGTCAAGCTGCTTATAGTCCCGGCCAAAGTAAGTTCAAGTCGTGCCAGATCTGGTAACATAGTCCAGCCGTGCCCGCTTTGGTGTGAAAAGTTCAAGGCTATAACTTGGCCAGACTACCTTGTCAAAATGCCACAGCCAGGGTGATTCCGGCCAAGGTGTTTAAACCTTCTTAGACTCACTCACAGTTTAGTCTCTTCACCAGCTAATTACGGTAAATCACAGAAATAATGTACAATTCAACATAACAGTCTAAACGGACTATAAAACTGAATAGTCTATTTTAAAAGAACTGAATGTTTAAAACCTTTTGCTTGACAAAGTAACAGTTAAGTTAATTTTAATTGTTAGCAAATTTTAATAATTTAAAAAAAGTTTGGTAATCACCAGATTTCCTTGGATCTGTCTGTTTTCAATCTCTTGAAAAAGCAGTTTTAACTTTGATGGCATGACTGTGAACATGGCTAGAGAATAACTAATTGACCGATTTTGATGTAATAAAACACGTATATCTGATATTCTCAAATTTAGGTAACATTGTTTAAATTTAAAAAAATGTTTTGTAGCTGTTTGAAACTTTTTTGAAATATTTCTTACGATTTTGATCACAATTTACACTTATGTTTATCATAAGTACCCAAATAAACATATGGACAATTATATGCCAGAAAACCCGGTTCCGGGAGTATTAGAAAAATACTGAAAATTGTCTTATTTTCTCAAAATTGGTTTTTCGGATTTTGTTAAAATTTGGTTGGATTCATAATTTATCTTTTTTTGAAAGCGAAAATAATTCGCTGTGAGAAAGTTTGTGCAATATTTTTGAACAGTTTATTAATAATGTTTTATCTGTTTAATTACAGTAATTTAGTTACGTTTTACGTGTTTGTATATAAATTATGACAACGTGAATATTAAGATAACATGCAACTGTACTTCTAATCATTAGTCACCCAGTAGAGAACAGCCGGGCAGATGTTAGTGATGAGGATTATGGGCTTCAGGATAATTGATTACTCACCCTTGTTTTGATAAGGGTGATTTATTATCAGCAATGGTTGTACGGGGATTCAAGAGATTGTTTAGTGGTAAATTTTTAAAACGCGTGTGATTATTAGAGAAAGATTTCTTGAGTGTTAAGTAAAATTGAGTTTGTTTATTTTGAACTTGATATTTTAATTATATGGAAACCAAACATAGTGTTGTTTATAAAATAAGAATACAGTTTCAATCCACTTCAATGTATATATTGTCAATGTCCTATAAAGATCAAATGTAAGTCAGTTCTAAATTTATTGTAAAGATCAAATGTATATCACTTGTCAATGACCATGTGTATTACTTAGAAATGTCATTTTGAAAATCAAATGTATATCAGTTCTCAATGTATTGTAAAGATCAAATGTATATCACGTCCCAATGTAAATATCAATGTATCAATGTAAATATCAATGTAAATATCAAATGTGTATCACTTCTCAGTGTCCTGTAAAGATGAAATATATATAAATTGCCAATGATCTTTAACGATCAAATGAGACTTATATTACTTGCCGTGACTTTTAAAAATCGAATGTACATCACTAATCAATGACTAGTAAATATCGCATATATATCACTTGTCAGCAACTTATAGACATCGAATGTATAAAACTTGTCAATTACCTATTAATCTGGAATGTACATCACTTGTCAATGACCTGTAAAGATGGAATGTATATTACTTGTCAGTGGCCTACAACGTTGGAACGTATATCGCTTGCAATGACGTTTAAAACGATATTGATATTGTATATCAATTGCCAATTACCTAAATATGAAATGTATACCATATGTCAATGTCCGGTAAAGATCGATTGTACGTATATATCTTGTCAATGACCTGTAAAGATGGAATGTATATTACTTGTCAATGGCCTACAAAGTTAGAACGTATATCGTTTGACAGTGATTTTTAAAATGAGTGTATATCAATTATCAGTTACCTAAATATGAAATGTATATCATATGTCAGTGTCCGGTAAAGATCGATTGTATATAACTTGTCAATGACCTGTAAAGATCGAATGTATATTACTTATAAATGGCCTACAAAGTTAGAACGTATATCGCTTGACAGTGATCTTTAAAACGAGTGTATATCAATTATCAGTTACCTAAATATGAAATGTATATCACATGTCAATGTCCGGTAAAGATCGTGTGTACATACTTTAAAGATCGAATGTTTATCACTTTCTAATGTGACCTTTACAGATCGATTGTATGATAAAATTGTCAGTGGCCTGTAAAGGTCAACAGGCACACGTACATGCACGCGCAGGTGCGCGCGCGCCTCAAACAAACACTTTCAGTTTTATATAATATTGATAATAATTATAGTCTATAAGTGACGCAAATATTTATAGACACCTCGTCAATTTCACTTATATCTTCTAAGAAAAAACTAAATGTAGGACAATATATTTCAAATTAAAGTAATTTTCTATTGGAAAACAAAATGTTGATCGCACTATAACCTAGTACCGGAAACTTCTATTAGTATTTTGTTTCGAACTCGGTACGGAAATCGAATAAGGGTAAGTGTTTGTAAAGGTTCATTGCCCATGAAATCCGTTCAACAGTTTCAAAAATTGCGAACGTTACAAATCTCATAAAAGAATTAAACTTTTCCCATACGTTTATTTTGAAAATCTTATTTTATTGATGCATTAGAAACGTGTATAAATTTGCATTTTAAACTTATGAAATATTTAAGTTTAAAGTTTAAATTTAAAGTTTTTTACGACGTTGAAGTCAGGTTTTTCAAAAAAAGTGTAAAAACGTGTAGTAATAAATTTTGAATTTTAAATATAATGGATATAAACATACCCACAATATAACATGATCAGTTTTATCCTGATGAATTGTTTAATTTTCAGTGACAAAAAAAGTAGAAATCAAACATTAATGATGTGTTCATTCAATCTGTTGAATAGTTTTTGATAATATTCACCGTGCTTCTTGATGCAGATTAACTTACTCAGAATGAAATTTCCTCTTTAAGTACGAGTGTACTTCATTAATGCAGTTGCTGAATGGAACATTTTGTCCGATAATCCCACTTTCATCGTCGTGATAAGGTTTCTTATCCTTCTCTCAAGAGTTGATCCCAATCTGTTCCCACGTAATTAAATTATCCTTTCGGGATTAGGTTTTTTTCCTTGCAGTATTTCTTGCGTCTACTTCTTTTTACAAATTATAATATAGATTTCGAGTAATCATAGTTGTAAAACAAGAGTTCTTTGTAAAAAATTTAAAAAAGCTAATAGCTTATCTCTACACAGCTCTGCTTCCAGGCCGATATGCTGGCCAACCCTCTTCATGCCTTTCATTTACGAAAACAATACTTGAAATTATTAAAATAACTTCATAAAAGGTAAGTAAAACGGGTATTGACTAAATATAACGTCGTAATAAATATATAATTATTTTCGTGCAATATTCAACATTAAAAATATTTCCGGTTACATTCTATTGGTTAGAAAGGGTTTGTACAATGATTTTACTTTACTCCAAATTTTAATTTTAATATAATATTGGTTAGTACGTCTTGATAGTACGTACAGCTTACTTATAGTTGGCGATGACTAAAGAGTGGCTTATTTAAATATGTACAAAAATGTTGAAAACTTTGACCCTGAGATTCATTCATTTCCATTTAAACAAAGAAAAAGATATATTTTTTTAGTTTTTCATCCAATTACAATCGAAACTGGGCTAAACGTATTATTATAATCAGATTTATGAAGATCTTTAGCGCACTACAGCCTATACAGAATTTTCCAAATGCCATCTCATTTGGTGTGACGTATTATAAGCAATGCTTTATGCCCACATAAATAATTATAGTCTTTGTAGCGGTCCGCAGCCCGTAAACATGCAAGAGTTGATGGAAAGGGTAATAAGTTATGGCAGAAATATTGTTTTATTCATTTAGTGTGGGTTAAACGATATTGATTCTATATCTATAGTGTTTCTGCATAAAGAGTGCAGTTCAGGTCTTAACATCTTTCCTAGAAGTGATTGATTCCATATTATTTATATAGTTTTTGCATGAATAGTGTAGTTCAATTTTTAACAATTTTAGTTCCTCCCCCCCGGTTTTTAGTTTTTACAGTTTTTGGTTTACAGTTTTAGTTCAGTTTTTAACTCTCCCCTTAGAATTTATATCGATTCCATGTGTACTTAGTTTTTGCATAGTGTATTTCAGGTTTTAACATCCCCCTCCTAGAATTTATATTGATTCCATATTTATATAGTATCTGTATAAAGAGTGTAGTTCAGGTTTTAACATTGCCCTTGTAATTTCGACAAAAGTTTGGTAAAACTTATAAAACCTACTTTGGTCGAAATAACTACGTTTTCAGTGATTTCTCAATATTTTAAATATTTTTTTTAATATGGACTCCAATACGCATGTTTCGAAAAATTCAACATCTTGAGTTTATACGCCGCTAGGACTTTTACATCTGCGTAAAAGTAAGTGAAATTCGATTCAAAAGTCATTTTTATGTTTGGGCATCAAATATTTTATAGTTCACTACGATCAGTGTAGAGTGCGCGATGTGTTCTGCACACGGCAGTGCAGAAGTAAAGGTTAGCTGATCCATTCTTGTTATGATTTATATTGTGATATAACACATTTAAACAGTCGATACCATTATTTTTTTATAATAATAAACAATAACAGTAGACCTTATACGAAAGTATATTTTATTCTAATTCATTTTCAATAAGGAATTAATGAATGAAAATCATTAGCACGTTTATAATTTATTGCAAACGTTCACTTTGTACAGTCAGTAGTACATAGAGTCCCTAAGTAGAAACTGAAATCAATGTAATTAGTGTTGCCAAACTTGTAGAAGTAAATTTACCGTGTCTAACGAGAATGTATTCAAACCCGGAAATAGGTTTAGCTGAAACGTAACTTCTGTAAATCTGCTGAAACTAAAACTATCACGGAGCTTACAAAATAATAGCCTGGAAGATAATTACAAACAGTATTTAATTAAAGCACAACAAACTAAATTATAATGGTTATGTTTAAAATATAACTAGTTTTAGTTGCAAAATGTATATATGTTCTTTCGTTATTGAAAAGAAACAAAAAAATGTGTATATAACAATAGTTTTAAGTGAGCTCTGCTAAACTGTAAGAAATGTCAATAGCCAAGGTAATTAATATCGCACAAGGTAAATTAGAATTTCCAAGCTAAATTTACAAGTTAATTTACAACATAATTTCCCTAAACGTTTTGTAAGTTTGAAGGGAATGTTAGTACTTTTTGTTAAAAACTTTACGTAATATGTTGTTTTTCTTGGTTTCGAATCCTTAATAGAACAACAACTTATGTTTTTATAACGTAACCATGAATGAGGAAGTTTATACAAGGATAATTTATTGCTGTTTATATAATATAGTGTTTTAGTTCAAAAAGAGTAGCATTTTTCCATGAGACCTTAAAATGAGTAACGATCATGACCTGTAGAACACTTTTTGAGGGTCTTTAAAATGTGTGTGTGTGTGTGTGTACGCTCACATTTGCAATTTTTGTCCTATTGTATTTACATTTGGCACACAAATCGATTCTATTAATATCTTTGACAAATTCGTGAACCGCCAAAATTCGTTTCACAGTTTCAAAATGGCAGTCATTTCATATTTTTAAAAATTCATAACTTTTTTCTTTTTAATTTTTTTAAAATCTGGTTTTACTATCGTATTATCAACGTTAAAAACTACACAGTTTAGCGTTTAGTTTTTTTTTTAACGTCCGACTATTGTGCACACTTGGGCTAATGCAGACAATGGGATGATTTATAGCGTTTTGAATTTCCAAAATCCATTAAACCAAAAATATTTGACGGTGGTTAAGGTTCTTATTTTCAATGTAATTTGACAGTTTGAAGTGCTAGTATACGTTGATTTTTAATGCTAATTACGATGGTGTAGTCAGAACTTCAAAAAGGTTAAGATACAGAAAAATTTTCTTGGAAATTCCCTACTGCAGCGAAACAGCTGCGTGACGTGATTATTATTAATTTTTAATATGACTTGTTTTGACGTATTGGAAAACATTACATTGTAGGTACGGTTTAAATTACTATTTTAAATTACCAAATTGCAGCTGCTTATCACAATATTACGTGAAGTTTAGTTGTGATAAGTAGTGAAAACCTAGTCCCACAACATAACCTGAAAATTATTATAGCCTGTCAGCTGTTCAGTGAAATCAGCTGATAGTTTCGAATTAATATAAACGACAAATTAACATAGCTAGTTTTTAACAGCGTAACCTGAAACTTACAGCATATCACTGAAATCAGCTGATCTTTACGAATTAATAAAACAACTTATCTTTTAGTATACGAGTTGACGATTCATTTCACATAATTAAATCTGATAAATGTCTTCAAAATTTCCGTAGTGTAGCGATAAGTTGTGAAATTTAGCGAAAACATCCTACTAAAAATAGTTTTCGAGAAAAGTCCACTTACGTGCAATAACGTTGTCTCTTTTAACAATATAAAATTACAACTCAAAGAATATCCTTTTTCATTTATCTACTTCGAATGAACGTTATTATTTTTCCTAGTCAATGGTGTTTGGTTGTTAGTGCGGATTGAATATGGAACGGTCAAAGCGAGACACGTATTTTTAATTAAAATGCCAATATTTGTGGAACATATGTTTAACTTTACCTCTCTTAATGCAAAACAAATAACAAATGCAATGAAGCTTCGATATCAAATGACAAATCATCCAACGTGTTCAGGTATGTTTTGTTTGTATTAGACTGGATTCTATATTCACTGTTTAACTTTCTGTGTGCTTTGTAATATAAACAGTTTCGATTTAAGTAAACAAATTGTACTTGAAAATTTCGAGAGAATAATATCTTGTCATTTTCGAAACTATGTTAAATATTACGTGTACCAGGTAGTCTGAAGAATTAACCGGAATTGGTCATTGACAATTTATTTAAAGTACGTACAACATTTTAACCTTATTTTCCTTCAAAATACTCTCCTCCTGCATGGAGGAACACTTCTTCCACCATTCGTACAATTGTTGAAAACACATCTGAAAGCCATTTTTGGAAATTTTGCTTAGTCGTTTCGTATAATTTTCCATCATGTCTTACGAATCAACAAAACGATACCCCTTCAAAGTCACTTTCAGTCGTGGAAACAGGTAAACGTCTGATGGCGCAAGGTTGACAGAAATGTTATGGAAAAATAAAAAAATATACTTTCTATAAACGCATTCGTATACTACGCTAATCAGAGATTTTAACTATAATTCTTTCCACAAACATGGACTTTAATTGATTACTTATACGAGTAGCTTAAAAGTTATCAATCATTAGGATAAGAAGTTGTTTAGGTGAAATGACGTAGTTATTGTGTCAAACAGATTTCTGTTATTGAACCAAAAATAAAAATCATGTATTATGTTTTTCGCTTTCTTTTTTAATTTATTACATAACTTTTTTCTAAAACACGACAAATTAACATACCTAGTATTTAACAAAAAAACATGAAACTTATAGCATATCAGCTGTTCAGTGAAATCAGCTGATCGTTACGAATTAATATAAACGACATGTAAACATTGCTAGTTTTTAACAACACCTAAAACTTATGGTTACGAATCAGCTGATGGTTAAGAATTGGTATAAAACAACTGATCCCTTACAGTAACTACCAAAATAAATTTGTGCACTGCACCAACATCAAAACCAGCCCTAAAACATGATACATATTAATAATAGTAACACTTAGGCTGCTACCTAACGATCTATCGTTGCTATACTTTAGTCGGTAATAGTTGAAAATAAATCCTATAGATAGCGCCTAAGTCTATATTTTTCAATTAAACGATCATTTTAGTTCACTTTTCTGCCACTTTCGTATTTTTCTGAGATTTTTTTTGGGGGGTTTAATGTCTCCCCCCCAAAAAAATTTCTCGTATTTTTCTGAGAAATAAACCTGCAAGAGCTATAACATAACCTTGTAGTTCAAGTTTTTGTTTAATAGGTAGTGATGCGTTTGTGTTTGGTGTTGATGACATAATTCACTTAAAGTGCTATGATACATGAAAACGTAGAGTATTTACCAGAAAATATGATTATACTAGTCGAAGTTGGATATTTAATAAAATATATTATGTTAATGTTTTTCAAACTTAATGGTTACAAATTTATTTTTCAATCAGAAAATAAAAACTTTATCTCTTAAAATTAAAATTCGATTAAAACAAAAAAATTACTGTACCAATATTATACATTATCTATACATTACCTACAATAAGAGTGTTTTTCAGATTTTAAAAATTATAAATAGTAAATATATTTAAATATAAAGTTACATAAGTAGGCTTCGGCTAAAATAGCCCAGCATTTCTAGATAAGGCATGCTACTGGACAGGCCAACAGCCAATGGTATAACGTAATTATTCAACCATCAAGAAACAATTAATAAAAAAGAAGGAAAACCATATCCGGAAGATTGTAATGGCACCGCCTTAGGCCATTTACGTTTTCTCTGCAACTCTCTCCTAACAAATTTACATTCATTTATCTCCAACGCTATCAAGGAGACTTTAACGCTGTCACAAACGTTTTCAATTCGACATCAGTAAGCCATGTGATTTAATGGCGACACAGGTGCGTGCGTTAGAGTTAATACATTTTTACTGGATCGGGGGTGAGTTATAAGAGTTGAGGGGAACATCAATTTAAGTGTTTATCGTCACTCATCACGAACACATTTTAGGATTGACTCAGATGTGCTGTTTGTAATTAAAAAATAATCACGTCACGCAGTTGACTCGCTGATGTGATTGAAGCTATTTTTTTAGAAATTATTTTACTTTTTTGTAATTCTGATTTTACTGTCATTATTAGCATTAAGATCTTCATATATTGCAATTTTAAAGTTAAAAAATTACATTGAATATACGACAATAAACCCCGACTGCCGTCAAAATATTTCTAAATTTCACCGGATTTTGAAAATGTAAAATAACAGTTCTGTGCAACCTTTTACGATAGTGAAATCAAATTTTTAGAAACGTTAAAGTTAGAAATGTTATGATTTTTTAAAAATTTGAAATGTCCACCATTTCGAAACTGTTGAATGAATTTTGCCGATTAACTAATTTGTTCAAGCTCTTATCATAGTCATTGTGCCAAAACACGCTCACGCACGCACGCACACACGCATACACGCACACATACACATACACACACACACACACAGATAAATTTTAACGATTCCTTAAAAAGAGGTCTAAAGGACAGGATTAGTGCTCATTTTAAGGTCTAGTATGTCGGTCTTAACATGATGGCCGCTTCAATAGATTATATTTCCAATTGACATTAGCTAAAAAAAAGTAATATTTTTATAACAGTGGTTTTACAAATCCACTCCATAAAATTATTTTGTCAATAAATGAATAATTACACTATTTGTATGCCGATAATATTGGTAGATTCCTTTCCAACTGTTGTGCGGAAAAAACCCCAAGCAATAATGTCTCCGTGGTAATGTCTTCCGTATTCTTCGCCAATTCAATTTCCATGCAAATATTGGCACAGATCTCTTTTCAATTCCTATCCGATACATGGCGATACGACGACGTAAAATTTATTCCAGTGTCAATTTCGAAAAATGTTCAATTTACATTTTAGTAATTTCAGATTGCTTTAAATTAATAGTATTTAGCATTTAGGTTCGATTTGCTCATATTTGCTATTTTTTGTAAAATTTCCGAACATGTAAACTTTATTTAAGTACCAAAAAATGGTGAAAAACGTCTATATATGTTTGTCAAGTACAATTAATTTTCAGTAAAATCTGCTTCAAGATTTGCCCGATAATATAGTCAAAAATTAATAATTTCTCAAAATTGATTTATTAGATCTTGAATGTGTTTATTACAATTTTGACACCTTCATGGAGAAAGAGCACAAAATTTCAGAATAAAGTTGGTCTGGTAATATTTTTCATAAATATTACGGTTACCGGTTACATTGGAGGGGGAATTACGAATGCGATCGTGGAGCGGTCTGTATAATAGTTAAGGATAAACTGATCTTTAAACTACTAGTCATTTGGTCCATAAGGAAACTTAAACAATACACACTAATTGTAATGTTACAGTAACAAATGATTTTCGTACACTTTGTATTACATTGGATGTAACGGAACAGCTATCGACAATTAGTGATGCGCGATTACGAGCTGTTTTAGACGATTATTTCGATTATAAAAACATCTCGATTGCATTGTGTCAGTCGTCACTTGACGATTGTTTTCCTATGCGTGTTCACCAACTCTCTGAGTCTTGTTGCCTACACTTGCATGTTTTTTTCAGTTCAAGTAGGCCTAAATTAACGATAAAACAATCGAGTGAATCAACTTGCAATCGGAACGGGTGTTGTCAAAACCTTTCAAATTAGGTTTGACCAATCTTGTTAACTTTAAAAATGTATTATTGTTTTAAATTAATTTAGAATCATGGCTGTTTTTGTTTGTTTGTATGAGTGTGTAGTTATTTATTACACTTTGCAATTAAAGTATAAAGTACTTAAATTTGTTTTTTAATTTAATTAAGGTGAGTGGTTTATTAATATTATTAGTACATATATTATTTGTTTGTATAGGCAGAAACTTAAAAGTTTCTTGTCAGTCCAGAAGGTAGTCAGTTGGGTCATATTGAAGTAATGCGCGCATTAAGATTTTCTTAAGATTTTATTTATTTTGTAAAAAAGTGTTTCTTGTGATAACTTTGTAAAATTTAATGTTTGATTTTTGTTTTATATACTTTTAATAATAATAATAAACACTGTATTATTATTAATATACAGTCGAGTCAAAGAAAAGGAAAGCATTGCGCCAAAAACCGACTCAGCAATCAGGAACCATCTCCGTCACACATCTCGGGCTTCGATGGTTGACTCGATTATTGTGTTGCACGATGGTCGATTGTATCGCAATCACGCCTCACAGTCGACCATTTTTGACCGAGTTTTATCTCTATCTAAAAAGCTTCTTAATCAAACCCATCTCTGACATCATATTTCTTTTTGAGATAATGAACGTGATATTAAGCCGGGCGTAATTTCCAGAGGCTTTGTTTGATTAATTCGATCAATTCATTTAATTCAGGGGGTATTTTTTTTGTATTCTGAATACATTTTTCTGTAAAAGTTTGTCAGACGTTAACACAAAATGGCGTTTTACGGTTAACACACAAATCTTGTAACTGAACACTTCCTATATGTTCGCTCTTTGAATTTTGGAAAGTATTATCGAAACAAATTTAAAGATTTCTTAATCAAAAATATTGCATCAAATACAGTGCTTTCGATATGACATAAAACAAATTAATATTGAATAGTAAATCAACACAGAAAATAAATGTGTTCAGTGTTGCCAACACATATGGTAGAAATTTCCCGTTACTAACAGCGTTAGAGCAAACAACTTTAATTAGTTTTTCTTCCTACACTGGTGTTTGCTTGGAACGTTGTCACCTTCTTAGAGCACCACTCACGTATAATATTGCTACAAGATTTATTTTGTTATCTTATAATTTTCTTTCGTCACCTTTGAAGTGGTTAAGGACGCAATGTTCTCCAATTTTATTTGAGCCAATAAGACGGAAACAATTGTTGTAGTGTGTTTGAGTTATATATTATTTTTATTAACGATTTTATAGTTATTTTAAAAGTTATATAGCTTTAAATTTTTTTGAGATTTGGTCGTGATACAAATCCATTATTACACTAAGCATTCAGACCAATTTTGTACAAACAGAAAGTACCCGCGTTATTGAAAATACATATATATGTACCTACAGGTTCGACAGACCATCAGGGAACTCTCACGCCTCATACTTTTCCATTTTAATGCTTTGCAATAAAATAAAACCGATAAAACGTTTGTCAACAAAATTCCAAGAGCAGTATAAAGTGTCCCCGTGAGAGTGCAGCACAATGCAATACGAAAACAGCTGTTTGGTAGAAAAAATCGTTTAAACAATATTAAAATTATTACCGCATCTAAATCAAATAATTACTGACCAACTTCGAAAGTAGAGTCGGTAAGACAACTTAGGCCAGTTCTAATATGTAAATGCTATTAAATAAAACACTCTGCTTTTAGGAAACAATAAGTACCGTAGCCTACAGGTACAATGTTAGAATTCAGTTATTAATTTTATAGGTTATAATTTTAAATACGAAAGTAGAACAAAGAAATGCCTGTTGTATTAAATAACCTAAGTATAATGAATTGCATTGCTCTACCAACGGGCCTTAGAAGTATTGAATGTAACTATACCATCTATTCTAACAGACGTTCGTATTCACAAGATATACGCGTATTAGGCTTACACGGTTTTGCAACGAATTTACTTAGGAAGTTATGTACAGTAATCCAAAAATATAAGTATTCAATTAAATATTAATTTATTATTGTAATTAAATACCAGGGAACGGTATAATCTGTATTTACTGTATTCATGCTTTATTGTGTTTATTACGGATAGCGATTTTATAGAACAGATAATCTCTTTTTCTTTTCGTTTTTGTACTATTATGATTATTATTTCGCTTATATGACAGTTATTAATTTACTCTAAGCCTCCCTAAAGACAAACAGTAATTTTAATTACATTTAATTAGTAATTTTAGTTAATTTCACTTCATTCGTCTATTGATAATGTAAAAGATGTTTTGCCAAGCTTGAATATTCTGAAAACATAGTTAAATCGTATTGTAAATAATATGAATTCAAGAGGAATGTACAGAAAATGCACAAATAGAATAAAACAGCATATATAAGATTGTGTGTGATTCCTCGTGCTAAAGAAAGTATTTATTTGGAGAAAAAGAACACAATTATGGCTGGCTTACGTTTTATGGAAAGAATAACCGATATTACTAACACGGATGATAAAGAAAACTACTTAGTATCTTCGGGTAAAAATTGCTTTACTTATAGACTTCTTTATTTAAAACGAAAAGTTTTTTTTATAACCGGAATAATAATTTGTAAGCTGCATTATTAAAACTTTTACAGTTTGTTAAGTTTTAAGTTTGTGTTGACTATTATCAATAAAGGTGAAGTTATCTTACAAGATTTAGATTTCAATAAATTTAGTCTTATAAGTTTATTTTGTTTCAAATTAGTTTAGAATAATGAGCAATAACTTAATTTGAAAGTTTAATTATACTAAATGATGCCAGTTTTGATTCAAACTTGGCACGAACATCGATTTTATTATTAACTTGGACATCTTCGTTACTCAGCCGGATCCGTTTAATAATTTCAAAATGGCCGCCATTACATAGTGTTGGAAATACTTAAAGTAGAGCAAAACTAAAACAGACAGAACTAGTGAACAGTAAGAAACATAATAACTCTTAATTGTTTCATGTTTTTAATTCTCATTTGTCGTCATTTACAGTTTTTTTCGTCCTAAGCAATATTTGTAAAGACATTTATTTGGAAACTGAGCTATTTGAACGGCTATCATCGCAGACACGGAACCTTGAATCCGCCGATCCTGACATTCAGGTCATTTTTTTAAGTTAAATTTTGTATGTTTTGATATTTTACTTACCTACTTAGTACGTAAAAAATTAATCTTCCATTTTCCGCGTTCACTCACAAACAATTTTCATCTCTCAATTTTCTGAAAAAAGTAATTTCTAAACCGCTCGAAATTAATAATTTAATTGGAAGAAAAATTCGTATTCAAGTTGCGAAACTATTTTTATGAAAATTTAATGATGTGAGTATTTCAAGACGTTGTGAACTTTAAGAAATTCTGATTTTGTAAGAGAGTTTCAAAATGGAGTTTACATTGTTATATTTATAACGTTTTACGAGTGGTGTCAAGTGACTTTTTGAACTGCTGGTTATTTAAACTTTCTTTAATAGGGAATTTATTATGTATGTGTGTGTGTGTGTGTGTGTGTGTGTGTGTGTGTGTGTGTGTGTGTGTGTGTGTGTGTGTGTGTGTGTGTGTGTGTGTGTGAGAGAGAGAGACGAGTTTATTAGCCATCAAAATCTGTTCAACAGTTTCAAAATGGCGACCATTTAAATCTCAAAGGAATCAAAACTTTTAATCCTACAATTAGAAACATCTGATTTCACCGTCATAATCAACGTTTAAATTTACCTAAATAAATCTGGCGGAAACAGCTGAAACGATCAGCTGATGAGGGTAGAAATCCCACAGTACCTCATGCTATTCTCACTCTTCCACTCAAGCCACACTTACACACACACACACACACACACACACACACACACACACACACACACACACACACACACACACACACACACACACACAGAGAGAGAGAGAGAGAGAGAGAGAGAGAGATAAAGATAGATAGGTAGATAGATAGATAGATAGATAGATAGATAGATAGATAGATAAATAGATAGATAGATAGACAGAGACAGACAGACAGACAGATACATAGACACAAAGTGAGGGAGAGAGAGTGCGAAAGAGAGCGAGACAGACAGACTGACAGGCAGACAAACAAGAGAGAGAGAGAGAGAGAGAGAGAGAGAGAGAGAGAGAGAGGGAGAGAGAGAGAAAGTGAGAATGAGAGTGAGAGAGTGAGAAATAAAGACAAATATACTGACACATAGACACAAAGAGAGAGAGAGAGAGAGAGAGAGAGAGAGAGAGAGAGAGAAAGTGTGAGAGAGAAAGACAGACTGAAACATATACACAAAGAGAGAAAGAGAGAGAGAGAGAGAGAGAGAGAGTACGAGAGAGAAAGACAGACAGACACATAGACTCAAAGAGAGAGAGGAGAGAGAGATAGAGAAAGAAAGAGAGAGGGAGCGAGAGGGAGACACGCACACACACACACACACACACACACACACACACACACACACACACACGACTCTCTATATCTTCGCTAACTTTAAAGCGTAAAACCCGTGCTGTGGAGTGAATAAAGACCGGTCTAATGGTGTATAAAGCGGAACGCTGTAAGACCTGACGACCTACCACTATATTAAAACGAGTTCTCTCCGCACAACACAGAACTAGAAATTGGAGTAAAACCTCCGTAACGCGTGTCAAGAGAAAAGAAATTTTGTGACAATTTGCAGAGTAAACATGTTGCAAGTACCTCAATAGTGAACTTGGAGTCAGTAGTTGGATGTGGAAGAGTTATTCAGTTTGAATACTCTCCGAATACTGACTTTATGAAGTGACTAGAGCTGGAAAATATCCTGTGTAACTCAGAAACTCAGGCATATACAAAAGAGACACAATAGGTCTGCAAAGGTCGCAGCGCAATAGTAACTCTACACATTCAATCTATAAAAATAGCTTTAAAATGTTTGAGTTCGTTGCAATAAACTTTTCAAATATATTGAAAGACATTTCAGAAAAAATAACAAATCTTTATAAAATTGTAATTTCATCATTTGAAATTTTTTTTTGAATAACTCTAATAACAATACATGTTTTGTTTTTATCTTTAAAAACAGACCCTGTGAGGCATTGACCTTTCGCGACAACGGCCTCTAAATTGTACTCGACTGAACGTGTCGTAAGAATCTATCGCCGCCGTGTTTCTTGTCCGTTTCTTCCTCTTACTGCAGTCCACTGACTTCACACTTTGCTGTGTACTTTGCCACGTGTGAAAGGGAATATTTTTATTAATGCATTCAGTTTCAAAAGAAATGTGGCCAACAGAAGGAGAAAACATTAAAGTTGCAGTAATCAATCTCCATTGTTGGCTTGCTTTGGTGTAATTATGTTACTGATCTTTTTTTTTTTTTGGTCTAACGCTTTTGTATCTTTTAAATATAAATATTTAGGCTTTCTGTAACGTATTCTACGAAGCTACAATGTTTAAAAACAGTAACCCAGGTAACTAGAAATAATAAGTTGTAAGTAGAAATAATGACTTGAAATAACCATGGTAGGAAAAGCGGAGTGAGCTTTCCCAGAATATAATCCTTTCCTCTAGAATATAATCGAATCTATTAATGACGTTAATTTAATTATTTATAATTAAACTCTGTTAAATACATAACATTAAAGAGCAATTTTCTTTAAAGTAAGAACAAGATATATTTACCTGTAACAACTCTTATATATTATTTTTCTAATTGAGCTTGGTAACGATATTAATTATACATAATTTAATTATTTATTATTATTATTATTATTATTTGTGCTTATAATATTAAACAAATAATTATAATAAAGTTAGCTAGTTGAGTAAAAATATCTTAGTTACTTTGTTTTGATTTCGAATATTGAATGTTCAATGTAGATGGAAGTTTAGTTGTACTGAAGTGGTGTCCATGCCACTGAGCGGAATGGTAAACAGTTTAATAATGTATGTACAGTATTAGCGAATGGCGTGCATGCTTGGAAGTGGTACACGCACGCATGGCTTACAATATGCGTGTTTGTCTTCTGTCACGTGGTAAAACTTTATGTAACAAGTTCTGGAGTGTGTTACATTATCTAATTAAAAAGTACAAAAATATTAAAAAAATATATCAGCGAAAACTGGTTCCACCCCAAAATACTCATACGTACTACTTGGTATTTTGATACTTACAAAGACGTGAATCAAGAACAGATCAGCTGACTTCCTTGTAGTTTTCACTGCTTAGCGTGCGATTTAACGACCTATCGTAACGATCTTGAATCTCAAATTCAAAAATAATCACGGCACGCAACTGTCTCACTGACGTGATAGGTGCGAATTCCCAAAAGTACTTTTTTTATCTTAACCTTTTGAAATTATGATTTTACAGTGATAATCATCATTAAAGTCTCAATACATTAAAATTTTAATCTACCAAATTGAAAATACGAAAATGATCCATGAATACCGTTAAATTAAATTTCATTGTTTGAAACGGATTTTGAAAATTCAAAATTATAATTTATGCGGTTTTTAACGTTGATTACAAGGGTCAAAACGGATTTTCTAAAAAAATTCAGGAAATATAAATTACGAATTATTTGAAAATTGGAAATGGCAGCCATTTTGAAACGTTTGAGCCAAATTTGCTGGTTAACGAACGTGCCCAAGCTGTTACCATAATCGATTTTCGTGACAAGTTTGTATCAAATCGGACCAAAACTGCGAACGTGAGTGTGTTAAAACACACACACACACACACACACACACACACACACAGACACCGTTTACCCGGTCCAGTGTACAGTGCTGGTATAATCCAAACAGGTGCTGAAGAATTCGACCATGGTATTGACAAAATGTACCGCATTTTTCTGACACCCAAAATCGTTATAGTTCGAATCCTTTTGTTTTGTTGCAGGCGGGACAGCTCGAGTCGCGAATCTGCCAACAAGCTGCTGTGGGTGAAGGCGGTGCACAAAATCAACGCACGCAAACAGAGTGAGACCGCCAAAGCTAATGACGTCAGAGCCGTCGGCTGTCCTACTGTCTGTGTTAGCAGTCATGACAGTCTGGACATCAACAGGGTGAGTGAACAAAGTTCAGTTGATTACTGTGTATCGTCTGTGTTTTGTACTGAATAGCTGCATGATCGTAGCGGCGACAGCTGTGATACGGTTCCATGATAGTGATACGATGACACGAAGTGGTTTTAAAAATGCAGCCACATGAGTCAGTTCCCAAAGTACGAAAACTTGAAATGGTTCCAAATATAACGATTACTGAGCGGTGTCAAAATAACGTCGACATTATTACCACCAAAAGAACGGATAACGAAATGGTTCCAAAATAACGGCGACATTAAGGGGGTTCCAAAAGAACGACGACATGGAGCAGTTCGAAAAAATCACTGCGACAATGAAGACGTTCCAAAATATCGGTGATTTAAAGGGTTCCGACATACCTGAAAATTGTAGTGGTTCGAAAAATAACGGTGACAACGAATCCGTTCCAAAATATCGGTGACGTAAAACGGTTCCAACATACCGACGACTTGAAGCGGTTCGAAAAAATCACGGCGACAATGAAGCCATTCAGACAATGATTACTAGATCAGTTTGTGGGATTGTAAAAAGTTTTTATAAACATGTATTAGTACCTTCACGTTTGCAATTTAGGTCTGATTTGATTCAAATTTGGCAAAAAATCGATTTTAGTAATAACTGAATTAAGTACGTTACCCAATACAATCTATTCAACAGTTTTTAAAATGCCGGATATTTCAATTTTTAACAAATGTATTTTTTTCCACAATGTTTTTTAAAGTGTAATTTTTGTACTAATTAGCGTTAAAAATGTCATACATTAGTGGTAGAATTTTCAAAACCTGTTAAAATTAAAAAACGTAACTTTACGATGATCAGGTTAATTTTTGTCTTCAATGTAATTGAAATTTTAAAATGTTAACACAGTGTGCAGATTTTCAGTGCTGATAATGAAAAGGGAATCCGAATTCAATCGCTGAATTTCAAAATGGTAAGGTAGAAAAAATTTCTTTTGGAAATTAATTTCTATCACGACAACAAGAAAGCAGTGTACAGCGATTATTTAATGAATTTTGATTAAAACCTTAGTACAATTTTTTGATTTTAAATTTTAATGCAAATTAAATAATAATATCAATATAATATTCCGAGAAATACGCATTGTGTATGTTTCCATTTCCACATAACTGAATTAAATAACTCCCTAGATACATAGAAGATATATGTGACCACCCACTGTATTCATTACAAACATGGACGCGATAATGCGCTATTCTAGTTATTGAATGCAGCGGTTGTCCGCTTCCTGCCTTGTCCATTAATATTGGTCACGTCCATTTAGAACCATTTGACATGTACTGTCAGTCTGCGACTTGGATACGAAACCGCTGCATAAGTGTGTTACGTTGATTGTGCTTTGATTTCAAAGGGAATTGAAAGTAATTAAATAATTTCAGTATGTCACTTAAAAAAACGTAAAGATGTATTCGTTAATATTTACAAAAGTAAAAACCAAAGACAAAAAAGAAAGTACCACGAGAACAGTAGAGTTTTAATGTTATAAAAATATCAAAATGAAACAGAAACAAAATTAAAAAAATTTATGAAGTAAAAAAAACGTACAATGCAGAAATATGTGACAAATAATTGTGTGTGTGTGTGTGTGTGTGTGTGTGTGTGTGTGTGTGTGTGTGCGTGTGCGTGTGCGTGTGCGTGTGCGTGTGCGTGTGCGTGTGCGTGTGCGTGTGCGTGTGTGCGTGTGCGTGTGTGTGTGTGTACTAAAATAGCTGATTGCTGTAAAAAACATTGTTGAAAGTAATATATAAAATTTCTGTATCGAAGAATTAAATAATTATTGACTGGATCAGTAAAATAAAAAATATATCTAGTTGGTTATTAGGATAAGATTTAGATTGGACGTTAGAGGTTACACGGATTGCTAGCCCTTAAGTGGTATATTGCACAACTTTGCCTCTTGGGTAACCTACTAGTTCAGTAAACTGGTTCTCTCGATCAGTGTGAACGGTCCAGTGTATAGCTAATTGAATAGCGAGTCCTTGAAATCAAACGTCCTGCTGACAAGAGCCTAACAGTTATGTTGTGTGACCTGCAGCTTCCTTACATATCGCACTTAGCTTCATACAATTTCTCCACGCTATCGTCCTACTCTGTTCAGATTGTCCCTAAAACAACAGTTACCCGTGATAAACTGCGCATTTAGGTAATCTACAAAACTTATTTAAATATACATTTTTAAAGTCACTCCAGTCGCAGTTTCCAGTCATCGATATTATCACAGCGAGTTTTTCTTTTGTCTCTGACCCCGGCGTACCCCCATAATCTCAGCCTTGTTGTCAGTGACTTCTCTATAAGGGTTGTGTTTCTCACCCACGTGGTCTGATTCATGTGAGGTCCTTATTTGTAAGTTTCATTGGCCATTTTCTACTATTTTCTCAGTTTGCGCTTTTGTGCTCACAATAGAATTCCATGGGCCAGACTTAGTATTATGTTCAACCCTATCTCTCACTTCTTCCACCACAGGTTTAGTAAATCTACCTAGCGTTCCTCGCAGTCTGTTTCATGATTCTACTTGATTAGGCACAGCCCAGTTTCCTTCCTATATATATTTTCACTACCCAGGTCCATTTTTGTCAGTTTCTCAGCGATTTGGGTGGAGGGGGGTTACGGTTGGCTTTCAGAATTAGAAGTTTCACTAATAGCTACTAAAATACAGGCCTAAGTCAATCTGTACAGAATAACGCATGCGCAGGTAAAATACTCTAAAACTGAAGATCGTCTCATATTCAGGGTCCGTATGCTTAAAGATTAGCACCTCATTGACCACGCGGCTTTCGACGTGCGTTGTTCTACCTTGGCTTAGAATGTGGATTATTCCGATTCTTTTCGATGGGTTGGACATTGAACTGGATCAGTAGCTTACTGATGCGGTAAAATCTTGCAGTATTTATCTCCTACCGGATTGTAGTGAAGTGCCACTAAGCCTCCCGATCGGTTCTGTACCAAACATAAGGATCTGCATTATTGAAACGACATATATGGATACCTACAGGTTCGTCAGAACATCAGGGAACTTTCAAACCTCATACTTTCATAATAAAATAAAACCTATTTAAAACTTATAAAACGTCTGTTAAAAAAATTCCAGCAGTTTAACGAGTGAGAGTGCAGCACAATGCAGGCATATGTGACAAATAATTGTGTGTGTACCAAAACAGCTGATTGCTGTAAAAAAACATTGTTGAAAGTAATATTTAAATTATTACTGTATCCAAGAATTAAATAATTACTGACCGAATCAGTTTTGAAAGCAGAATCGGTAAGACAATCTAGGTCAGTTCTAGTAAGTATTATTAAATAAAGAACTCTGCTTTTAGTAAACATTAAATACTGTAGCCTAATTTAAGTATGTAGTGTAAAATCTGCTTCTAGTATAATAGTATCACAACTAGTAATATTATAGTAAATAGCATAATAGTAAAATCCGCTTATAGTATAGTATGTAGGATAAAATCCCATTAACTGCAGAAGTTCGCACAGGCCTATAAGTCGGTATTAGAACAAATAAATACAATTCAAAATACGTTTTCGGTACATTATTTTGATTTTTACTTAGATAAGGAAACAAACCGCAAACGTTAACTAAGGCAACGATTGGAAAATGTTACACAAAGCAGAACATTTGCATAGTCTCTATAAATATCATCCAACTTTAATATATTCACCGACAGATTTATTGTTCTAAATCAGAAGCACTATCGCTCTTTTAAATCGGTACAGTAAGGGACGCGTTGTTATTTCCTCTAACTTTTACAAACCGGAAGCGTTTGTAATCCATCAAGGACACATGACCACCATCAGTCTCGACACAAAGATCCCGTTGCCGTGGCAACGTAGCTGCATTCCACTGCGCCATTGTTACTGTTTCTGTTTTACAGTTGCTAATAAATCTCGCAGTCCGTTTCGCAGAAATATTAGGCGAAAGCTGCAGTTTTACCACGTCTGTTTGTAACGGGAAAATTTTAATTTTCGCAGGAATAAACAGTCCTCGGAGACGTGAAGTAAAATTTTATCAAGCGATAAACGCAAGTACTGCGATTGTTCTTGACGTTTATTAGCGAATTTCCGTGGAAAAATGGACGTAATTGTTCGTTAACCAGGAAAATACGTTCGACAGTTTCAAAATGGCGGACATTTAAAATCTTTTTCAAAAAAATATTAATTTCTTAATCTAGTTTTACCATCGTAATCAGCGTTAAAAAAGTGCATAAATCAACATTTTGAATTTTCAAAATCTTTTAAAATATAAATTATTTTTGACGACGGTCAAAGATAGTTTTAGTCTTTCAATGTGATTTGAAAGTTTAAACTGCTAATTTATACAGATTTTAATGCTGATTATGATGGTGAAATCACAATTTCATAAAGAGTAAGATAAAGAAAACACTTTCGGAAAGTCGTTTCTTTCGCATCAGCGAGACAGCTGCGTCCCACGATTATTTAATGGTTTCAAACCACCTAATGATTAAATTATTTTCCACCATGAGATTAATTTTTGAAAATCGTTTCGACAGGTTTTCCTAAAATCCGAAAATTTATAATCATGTCAATTTATTGGCAAAACGTGAATTTGGAAAAACTAAAATTAACCATGAACATGGTAGAGTGTAAAGTTGTGTAAATTTCCTTTAAAAAAATTAGGACAAAAATTCTGACTAAATTTATCAAATCGGGATGAACAGATTTTTAAAAAATATTGATAATTTTTGCGTGGAATATTTTGAGTTAATTTTCTGAAATATTTATTTCACTTAGCTTATTTGTTAATACATATACAGATGTATGAGAGCTCCTAATTCAGATTTATCTATCTTTGGGTGAACTTTAGCTTGAAAATATGTAGTTATATTTATTTTTGGGGTAAATAGACGAAACCAAGGGTTCTTATAAATTCGTACGTCTGTCTGCCGGTAACGCACCTCTTACACAGGAAAAATATAGGAGTTAACGACAAAAAGTATTTAAAGGGTAAAATTTTAAAGGCAACAGTATTTTCAATTTTTATTTATTCAGTGTCTTTATCATTTGAAACTAGAGGAGGTGCTGTTTCCGAACATATCTATATAATTCTTGCACATAAAGAGTTTATATAAAACTGAATTCTCCAAAAGTTCAAGTTTTCATGTCATCTGCTTTTAATTTCAATATATTAGGTCAGAAAAGGCATTTTGTTTTGTGAATAAAACTATAGAATATGTTTAAAATGTCATTTTTATGTTTTGAAATCAAAGTAAGTTTCAAACGTAGAACTTAAATCGTAAGCGGTACAGTTATGCATGGTCTAGTTTGCGTCGTGGGCAGTGCAGACGACACGGAAGTCAGCTGATCCATTCTTGTTGTCATTGAATGCATCAGAGCACACTGGTACTACATTTTAGATATAAGCTTGTGCCTTTTGGACCATCATTACTTCCTTTAAAAGCACGCAGTTGACCTTTATTTTATTCATCCTTAATACAAAATAAGGAGTGTAAACTTCATAAATAGATATCCTCCTTCACGTTCACTCGGATCCAATCTTCGACCTTGATAAGTAAGTCCTTTAATAACCAAGTAAAGTTTGCCGTATTGAAAGTTTCCTTTGAAATCACTTCCGGTGTTCTTATGTAATTATATAAAGTTTGTTTTACATCTACGGTAGTTCCAAAGTCGGAAGAGTTATTACGTGCGGCCTGTTCACAGTAGACTTGTTAATACGAGCAGAACGTGTAATTTGTGCAACTGTAATTTGTTATTCTTAGTTTTAACTGGACCGAATGTCTGTCTGTCTGTCTGAGGCTTTGTCACGTGATTTGATTGTTGCACTATTGATTTTCACCTAAATCACTACAAATGTGACTTTGGAAACAGGAAAATGGGCTACTGTTTTTATTTCCCGTTTTAGTATACAGAGCGCTCCAGACAGCGCACGTAAACATTTTACCCAATTTAACCGGTAACGTAATATTTACGAAAAAAAAATATATTTTATTTCCCTTTCTCTACAAATCGGTAAAAGAAATGAAGAATGTTGATATTCAGCCAGTATTACAGGAAATAACCAGCAACTACACTTTCAACGTTGAATCAAAGTCAGATATCTTGAAACGGAAGAGAATGGGAAAAATCTTACACATATTTATTTCGGACTTTATACAATGTACCTTCTTACCGAATTTCAAAACAATCGGCCAATGGGTTTGGTTAAAAATGAGTACGATTTTTATTGTAAATCAGGTGTGTGTGTGTGTGTGTGTGTGTGTGTGTGTGTGTGTGTGTGTGTGTGTGCGCGCGCGCGCATTGTTCAAACTAATTGACAGATTTTTATGAAATTTACGCATCATACACTAAAGGTCTTCTTACATTTAAGTGAAACAGATCTTTTTTTATTAAAAAAGCATTTTTTGAAAGTTTTTTCCCGAAAAATTGTTCGAAATCTGAAACTTAAAGCCTGCTTTGGCGATTTTAATAAAATCCAGTAAATTTGATTCAAAATCTCGTCAATACGTCATAAAGCTGTAAAAATAATAGGGATTTTGATAAAAACTGGACGCAAACACCGGCAACTTAGACGATTAATCGTTACAAAATGGCGGTAGTGTCATATCTTTAAAAGAAACATTACTTTTTCCCTAACCATTTTGCTAACCATTCCAAAGCATTTTTTGAAAATTGTATTTAGCAATCGAAATTTTCATTAAGATTAGCCTTAATTAGAATTTAAAATTTCCAAATTACATTGATAGCCTAAAACTGAACTTGACGGCAATATTTTCTTATTTCTGATGTAATTTGGAAGTTTAAATTTGCAGATTTTAAAATGATAATTATGGTTATGATTTTCAAAAACGTAACAGTTGCGTGTCAGCTTATTGTCTGTTACATTAGATTTTTAAATTATTGTTATTTGAAAAGGTAAACTTTCGCTTCCATCATGTCAGCGATACAGCTGTGTGCAGCAAATATTCGCCCTTAATGGTTCGCAAATATTGTACAGTTGTTAAAAAGAAAATTGCATTATCATAGCTCCAGTTTCATACATTTAAATTGTTAAAACATTTCCAGTTAAAACATTTCAATTGTTTGAAGTAAGACGTTTTTCGAAACACTCAGTATATTTTAACTGGTTGTGATATTTAAATAACATCGTTTCGTAAGATGAAAAGATTTCCAAGAAAAATTCCTTTGCAGATTTTCCTTACATTCAACATCAGGTAAACAAAATAACATTTCTTTGAAGTTATTTTTTTTAGCTGATTAGAGAAAACATGTTTTAAATTATTATTAAAACCGTATAATAACTGTTTTATTAGTAAATTGTCAGGAATTCTCATTTTCCTGTTGAAGCTTTTCTTAACGTACGAGGAAAATTGAAGGTAGCGTCATAGCCTTGAAACACACTAACATACTAGGCTGTTTTGGATGTTATTAATAAATGAATGATGAGGAAAGTAATAATAAAGAAAATGAAGTAAGTAATGTATTAACATTACGTTTTCATAATAACAAAAATGTTATTAAGTAAAATATATGTATATATATATATTAAAACTTTAAATTGTCTGTTAAATTATTTATATTCGTAACAACGTTTCGGTTCGGAACACAATTTGCCTCTAGCCGAACTTTGTTTATCAAATATATCCACCTGAACTACTTTATTTACCTGAAGTTACTTGGCGCTAAACTTACTCTACCCTTATGGCTTTCAAAGCTCAGTAAATAGAACTATAATATAGATTGATCATCGAAACTATCACAAAGACTATCCAGTTTGTTCAAAGTTTACTTCGCCATTAGCGCTTTTAATTATAAGACATATTTGCGGCACTGAGCTGTATCGCTGACATGATGGAAGCGAATTGTTATCTTTTTGACTTACAATAATTTAAACATATGTATTGACCATCTTAAACACGCCATTCATTAATATTTACAATATGAAAATAACCACTTACCGCCGTTAAATTTAATTTCTTAATTTCAACAAACATTTAAAGTGCTTTTATCCAGTTTAATCTCCAATTACGAAGGTGAAGTCAAATTTTCAAAACACACACACACACACACACACACACACACACACACACACACACACACACACACACACACACACACACACACACACACACACACACACACACACACACACACACACACACACACACACACACACACACACACACATACACACCACACACACACACACACACACACACACACACACACACACACACACACACACACACACACACACACACACACACACACACACACACACACACACACACACACACACACACACACACACACACACACACACACTTGCCGCCTCGGTGGCCTAGTAGATAGCGTACTGGGCCTTCACTCCGAGAACCCGTGTTCGATTTCCGGCCAGGGCTTAGCATTTTCATACGCTATAAATCATCCCATCGTCTGCATTAACCCAAGTGTGCGCAAAAGTCGGACGATAAACACAAAAACACACACACACACGCGCGCGCGCGCATACACACATACACAAACACACACACGCACAACATTAAAAACCTTTTTTGGACACTGAAATTAATAATGGATATCCTTCAATATTTGTGTATCGATTATTACATAACTAGGCAACAACACTGCCGATATATTTCGTACAGTAAGTTAGTAATGAGGACTTTAATGTTTTACATGCTTCCAGTAAAGATATAGATACAATGCTAAACAGAGACATTGCGTTGCTGTAACAGGGTTTAATGACGTCATAAACTTCTTATCCTGAGCTTTATTATCTCTGAAAGTTTGTTTCGAAACGTAATTTTACATTTTACACGCATACTGGTCGTTCAAAAGGAAACTTGCCCTGAACAATTTAAAAGTTTTAAAATATATCTGGATGATTAATAATAATAACATTTTCTTTATTATGAACAATTTTCAGACAACAGGTAATACTTTACTTATTTTACTTTCTTTATTTTTGTTTTTCTCGTTATTTATTTTGAATAACATCCGTAACATTCTAGTTCACAAGTATGTTTCAGGACTATGGCACTACCTGAATATACATTCAAGAAAGTGTACGTCAAGAAAACCCTTAAGAGGGAAATGGGATTTTATGAAAATTTACTAAGAAAGTACGGTTTTAATTATAACTTATAATATGTTTGCTTTATTCAGCTACATAAAAAAATCACTTTAAAGAAATATTGTTTCCTTTACTTTATGTTTAATGCAAGGAAAATTTGCAAAGGGATTTTTCTTGGAAATCTTTTTATCTGACAAAACGATGTAATTTAAATATTAAAACTAGATAATATATACTGGGTGTTTCGAAAAGCATCGTACTTCAAACAATTGAAATATTTTAACATATAAATGTATAAAACTGGAGATAAGATATTACGATTTTCTTTTTAACACTGCACAATATTTGCGAACCATTAAGGAGGGATATTTGCTGCACACAACTGTATCGCTGGCATGATGGGATCGAATTTTTAACTTTTTAAATTACAGTAATCTAAAAATATTATTTCACCATCATCAACGTGCCATTACAATATGAAAATAACCATCTATCACCGTCAAATTTAATTTATTAATTTCAACAAACTGTAAAAATGCTTTTATTCAGTTTTTGACTATTTACGTGAGGTCAGTTTTTCGAAAGTGTAAGATGAAAAAGCTATAATGTTTAACATTTTTAATGGTCGCCATTTTGTAACATGTGTGCGTGCGCGCGTGTGTATGTTTATACGAATTCATTCAAAAATCGAAAATGTGAATCACATTGAAAACCGTATTAAATGGGACCGAGTTGAACTTCAGGCTTGGAGGAGAACGACCTCGAAGTTGTCAAATACAATTCTGACGAAACGTCGAAACAGTGTTTCTTCTAGAAAAAATTGTGTTGAAGGGATATACACTTTTTTTTATATGATTAATTTGTATGTTTGCATATAAATTTTTTTACTGACCTAAAAGTCGTGTTCGGTGCTCATTTAAACGTTCCCGGCCCGGGTATTAACATGATAAGTTCCAACGGAAATTATCTAGTAAGCCGCATTGCTTTTGAAATCATTTTAAAACAATTTGGTAGTAAAAACGTCTTTTTAAATGATCCCAATGAAATTTTGCATAAATTTTCAACTTCCATTGCATAAATGTTTTTATATTCTATTGAAAATACAAAAAATAATATTTTCAGAAATAAATAAGACATTTTCAAAATTGCAACTTTAAAATTTGTACTTACAAAGGTATCAATGTTGAGTGCAGTGGTGACGTCCGATTATCCAAGGAAATATTGTGCTATTTTTACTGTTTTAAAATTTGTTTTCCTATATTTGGCTTTTGCGTAATTACTGCAACGTAAACAAAGCGTTAGAAAACAGTACACATAGAACTAGAAAAAATAATTTCATAAGAGAAATGACAAAATTGAAGCACGTATCCCCAATATTTGTCTTTCATTTGACTGGAGAAGTGTGTATGCATTTTGCCTAACCTGCGCCTTTCTCTCTTCTGTGACATCCGATGGTCGGTAATGCGTGTAACCACCGTGTAACCATGGCTTTAACGTTACAATAAGGTTATTACGTTGCAGCTCGTTTTAAAGAAACGTATGCAAGTGTTTCGAGCCAACATGGTACGACCCACTCCTTGCACTTTCAAATGAGCACCGATCCTCTCCGAAACTCTAGATCACGTTTTGAGGAGTCTTAAAATTATATCCCGGAAACTCGTCAAAAATAAAGGATAAAAGTTGTAAATGAAAGGAGGATGTAATTGTAATAAATAGTTGTTTTTGAAATAACATAATAAATTTAAATAACATTCATTTATACTCATTAAAATACCAAACAGGAATTCAAACAATGGTACTGAATTAACATTATAGAAGTTTTATTCCGTTCCAAAAAACATAAGACAAACTTTACGGGAAATTTCCTTTGATTTACTCACATACTTTATTTTTTAATAAATAATGTATTGTATAATGGATATTCCGTTCTGGTTTAAGAACGACTTATAATATTTTTTGTACGGATTTGTTATAAAGATTTCAAACCTCATTAGCCTAACTAAAGAAATATACAAAAAAGTAATTCTACACAACTTTATTCTCAAATAGAATCCGTTAAACTGTTTCAAAATGACGGCTATTCAAATTATTGATGTTATATTAAATATTTTTAAACCTGATTCTATAATTAGAAATTTTTCTGATTTACAGTTTTCTGATAAACCTCGTATTGACGCAACGTATGTTTATCGGAGTAGAGTAAAATTTAGTTTACCTTTTTAAATACATGTAATTAAATACGATCTACTTGTTGTACTCTTCACTGTTTCTGTTTTCTTTTATTCTTATCCAGGTAATCCTCAGGAAAAGAGCACACATCCTGCTTATCTCAGGGTCGTGCTAAAGCAAGCAGAAATGTTTCCACTGTAAACAGTCTTATCTTCGGACATGTTTAAACACGTAAAGGCGAGTTTCGCTTAACATTATTTTCCGCGTCTGCTCTGAATATAGATATCCTTTATTATTTTAATCTCATGTTCAGGTTACGTTTAATTATGATCCAAATAGTCGCTGCACGCAAATGTCTCGCTGACATGATAGATTTCAAAAAAATTTCTATATTACACTTATTTTGAAATATTTTCTTAATCGGCATTAAAATATTCATATAGTTATTAACATTTTATTCTTTCAAGCTTGCATTGAAAATACCAAAAATGAGCCTTGACCGCCGTCAGTTTAAATTTACGAATGTAGGTGGCATTTTAAAATGCATAAAGCTAATTTATGCAGTTTTTAATATTGGTTACGATCGTTAAATCAGTTTTTTTTAATATTCAAGACGAAGACGTTGTTAAGATAAGAAATTGAAATGGTCGAAATTTTGAAACAATTGAAAGCATTTTTCTGGTAAACGAACTTGTCCAAACTATTACCAACGTCGATTTTTGTGCTGAGTTTGAATAAAATCGAACCGAGATCGCAAATGTAGAAGAAGGGTTTTTGAAACACATACATTTTGATGCACTTCTAAAATTTCTTTAGAAGTCATGACCGATGTTCATTTTATGATCCAGATGTGATGCCTACTATGATGGCTGGTCAAGTAGCTCATTTAAAAAAAAATTCATTGTAGTAAAACAAATATTATTTTGAATGTTTTCTCAAAAATAGTTTCAGATAACTGTCAATTTTTCCAGGTTACAGGCAATAACAGTACACCTTCTTTACTGTTATTCTTTCTACTGTTTACTTATAAATAACTAACGACAATTTTGTACAGACTTATGTTTCTAGGCTATGGCGCCTAACTTTGATTTTCCTCGATTATTAAGTAAATACTTACAATAAAATAGGACATTCAAAAATGTTACTAATAAAAATATTATGTTTTATAATATTGCATTTTAAATTTTTTATAATGTATACAAGGTTTTTTTCATAGGTATAAATTGTATGCATAGTAAGGTTAGGTCTCGCAGGGGGATGCAGACTAGCTGCACCTATTGAGAGGATTTAGACGTCACTCGTGGTACCCGTGTCTAACGTAGACACTTACAACACTACACTTACGACTTCAACCCTTAACAGACATACTTTCATTTAGGGAGGCGATAGCCGCATCGGTGGCCTAGCTGATAGCGTACTGGGCTTTCACCCCGAAGACCCGGGTTCGATTCCTGGCCAGGGCTAGGCATTTTCATACGCTGTAAATCATCCCATCGTCTGCATTACCCAAGTGTGCACAATAGTCGGACGTTAAAAAAAAAAAAAAAAAAAAAAAAAAAAAAAAAAAAAATGGGGAGGCGATTATTATCGCTTTTCTCCTTAAAATAAAAATAAATAAACAAAAAAAAAGGTTTAAGTGGTAGGAAGAACTTGATGATTAGATGAGCGTACAAATAAATTTACTTTCAATTTATATTCGATCCAAATACGGTTAATTTTATTCAACCGTATTCATTCAAAAAACCTCATTTTACCATTTAAATATCTCTGTAATTAAAAATCAAGCAAAATAAACACAGAAAAATCATGTATTGAACAGTTTCCTTTTCGATTCAACAGCTTCGAAGCCATAAAACAATTTAACAGTTGTTTTAAACAGCAAAGACAGTTACCATTGTTTCTGAAGAGAGGCTTACCAGCTAAGCGTACACGTTAAGCCTAACGGCTATTGCTTTGCGTACGATTTCCTCTTTATGTAAATTTGTTAATGTTATTGCTACAGCTTAAGAATAATTAACATTTAACTAGTTACCCGGATACTTACTTTAATTAATTACTTAAATCTTTGTATATACTGTTTTCAAACGTGAAAACGTACACTCGGACTCGGTGAGTTAGCGACACAAGCGAAGCTTTTGTTAATTATATCTTTGCTGAACATATAACTACTTTGAAGATATGTTTACAAATATCGTATGTTTAAATAAATAAATATGTGAACCTAGCTTAGATATTATTTACTGTAATTATAGTAAAATATCAGCTGTTTTATATTAATTCGTAATGATCAGCTGATTTCATTGAACAGCTGATAGGCTATAATAAGTTTCAGATTATGTTGTTAAAAACTAGCAATATTAACAATTATTAAAAACTTGTATGTTTACTTCGAATGGACGTTTACAACGTGTACGTGTTCTTCGAATAAGGAAAATAAGGATACCAAAGCAACACAACGTTTTATTATAATACGCGTGTACTTTTATTGAAAAGGAGGAAAAAAGAGGAAGAGACAGAAATAGAGAGACGAAATTCGTTTTTGGTATTTTCGTTACATTCTTTCGTTCGTTAGATTATTTTTCCTATTAACTCCCCTAGCTAAAATGAACATTAAAAGTTTCGTTTAAAAAATGGGTCTTAAATTATTTTTTACTGGAATTTGGTTCACCAATGTAGCTGATTGCAAAGAAATTATTAGATGCAATTTTTATACAAATTTAAGGAAAATTTTTTTTAAAAAATAAAAAATAAACAAGTTTTTACAAATATTATAATTATTGTTTGAAACGAAAGTCTCTTCTTCTTTTTAAACGAATCGAGGTAAAACATACCTTTTAAATTTTGGTTCCGAATGTTTCAGGAAACCACAAGCAACACGCGCGGACATAAAAACTGTGGAACTGTTGTGATCACTTGCTCTGTCAGTTTAAAGCCAGATCGTTCTTTCAGGTTCTGCCAAACGTGGCTCCCAGTTGATTTGTGGGAATCGATGTTTGTCATGTCAAAACAGCCTTTATAAAGTACCTGGCTGCATGTGTTTGTTTAAACAAGGTTCCTATTGGCTGGAACTTACTTCCGGTGAAAAGCATTTAATTTCAAATGATTTTAGTAATAGGAAAAGTATAGTATCTTTACTTAACAATTATGAATCTCCTCACGTCTTGTCTAGATGAAGTTACATGTCTATCTGTCACTGTGTTCATCATATCTTAGATATCATAGATAATAGTTCACTTATATCTACATTTATATATTCCTGATCACTTAACTTTCAATCACTTTATTGGTAATAAAGTTAAGCGTATAGTATAGTAAACTTTACGTAACAATTATAAAGCTCATCACGTCTTCTCTAAATCAAATCACCTGTTTCTCTATCGCTGTTAATTTATCACATTTTTTTACCGCCTCGGTGGTCTAGTGGAGAGCGTACTAGGCTTTCACCCCGAGGACCCGGGTTCGATTCCCGGCGTGGGTTTGGCATTTTCATACGCTATAAATCATCCCACCGTCTGCATTAGCCCAAGTGTGCACAATAGTCGGACGTTAAAAAAAAAAAAAATCACATTTTTAACAGTTCACCTATAACTATATTTTCCCGATCACTTTTCTTTCAATCACCTTATTGGTTATAAAGTTAAACGTATATTGTCACCTCATAAATTGTCACCTCTTTTCAGCACATTCTTACGATAGATAACGGAGAACAAAATGTTTGCAACAGAGTAATATAACTTCAGTATCAGGCAAAGATAAAAACGTTAATCTCGCAGAGTGTTTTCTACAATGTAGGTTTATTACGTAATAAATACCCTCTCCCCCACCCCTCCAATAGCCTAAGTTATAATATAATTACAAGCGTTATTTTATTATACCGGATGTTCCCTTTTAAAACACTAAATTTTTAGTGATATTAAAAGGAAAAACAATAAGCTATAATTTCTTAAATATTATTTAATATTTTTTTTATTACATAACATTACAACTGAGATTATTAAATCACATAGTAATTTAAATAAGATAAACACTTGAAGGGATATAACCCATTGGTTACTCCCAATTAACATGATAATCAAATCCAGTGGCTTCACTCTACACCCTAAGTTCCATAGGATCCAGGAGACTGCGTATCTCAGGATGCGAGAGCTGGGAGATTCGCTGTCCATGCTTCGCTGCTTGCTTTTTTATTCCTTCATTGACCAGTTCCACTTTGATATCTGTGTGTAAGTTACCGTTTCTCACGTACCATGGAGTATTTACTATGCAACGGAGTACTTTATTCTGAAATGAATCATATGAATATTTGTTTTTTTGAACACCCCCAGAGTTGAATCAAGTACGTCCAAACCGGTTTCGCCAGCAATTTATCATGAACTGACAGCTAGTAATCTCTCCCTAAGAGCCAGTACATTTTTCTAAATTTTATGTGTAACTCTTGTTTCTTCTTTCTTACATGCTCTTTCCACTTGAGTCTGGAATCGAGAGTCATTCCCAAGTACTTAGCTGTATTTGCATGTGGGCTCGGGACTGCATTGATTATTGCTGGCAGATGTTGCTTAATATTCAACTTTGTAAAATTTACGTGCGTTGATTTTGTTTCATTTAGGCGAATACACCATTTTGTTGTCCATTTACTCACTACATACACTTGAGACTCCTTAAGTTTACTAGTTACTTCTACGATTTTATTACCAGTAACAAGTATTGCAGTGTCATATGTGAGTGTAGCTATTGTTGCACCTTCTTGTTGTAGGTAGGTCTTTTGTATATAGCAGGTATGGAACTGGTCCTAGCACACTTCCCTGTGGAACACCAGCTGTTATTT
This sequence comes from Callitettix versicolor, assembly GCA_022606455.1. Lineage (NCBI taxonomy): Eukaryota > Metazoa > Arthropoda > Insecta > Hemiptera > Cercopidae > Callitettix > Callitettix versicolor. The sequence continues at coordinate 28,519,561 of CM040187.1, forward strand.
TTTTTAGCCCAGAGTACTCTTTTTCCTGTTTTACCCGAAAGTATCGATCAGTCATATAGAATTTTAATATTTCACAGAACTGAATTGGCAGATCTCTCTGGAACTTCTACATTAGTCCCCTGTGACACGCCTTACCGAAAGCTTATGATAGGTTTAGAAAAACACTTCCACATATTTTCTTATTTTAAAACCCATTTTTAATCATGTTCTTAATCCTATGAATTTGATCTATTTTTGAGTATTTTGGTCAAAAACCGAATTGATGCTGAGGTATAAGATTTCTCAGCTATGCAATTATAGGTAACAAAGAGGTTATTAGGTCTGTACGATTGTTTTTTAATACGATATTAAAATTACTTGATAGCAAGATATGAAATTTGAGTATTACATGTTACAGTTGCAACAGCCTTCTAAATTTTTGCATTCGCTTGACAAAAACAAATTTTACTAATAATAAATGACGTTTTAGAAATACTTTGTTCTAAACTTTAGTGGAGGTCGGCAATCCAACCAACAACTAATGGCGTGATCCATTTTCCCCACGCTCTGTCCCATAGAAATGCTAGTCAATTAGCGAAAAGCACGTCACACATCTGATCCAACAGAGAAAATCTATTCGGTTACATATCAAACCTTTCTAAAATGAAAATAAACAGTTTGAATTAAAAACATATTTCTTTGTAGAGTGTATCCGTACATTGTGATATTCTAAATATATAAATTAATAATGTATTAATATTTTAATTTTTCCAAAATCAAATTTAATTTTAAAACTCGTACAAATATATTTGGATTTGTTTGAAAAACTATTTTTTGCAACTATATTTCGACGAAAGCCCAGTTTTAAGTTACAACTGAAGGTTAAATTTCCGTTGGAACGATTTACGTCTAGGATCGTTTCGCTTTACCGACATATCACGCTTTGCTTCATCTCTCTCTCTCTCTCTCTCTCTCTCTCTCTCTCTCTCTCTCTCTCTCTCTCTCTCTCTCCACGTCGTCGTCTTTGACTTCTCAAGTGGCAAACTTTGTGCGTCAGTCCATTTTAACTTTTAAAAGTGCTGTTTTACGAGTTGGTTTCAACCTTTTATTACCATGATCAACAAGCAAAGTAATATCAGTGAAGAATATTAGAATATTAAGAAATTATAGCAAACTGTTTTAGAGGTTCCAAGGTTTTCCTGTGACAAGGACCAAACTGTTTACTGTGCAACTAAACCTCTTAAATATAGTAGTCCTTTGGGTCCTGGAAGCCAAACGCATTTCTCCTATTATTTATTTATTATAATGTACTAGCTGTTACCCGTTGCGGCTTTGCCTGCAATTATAATGTAAGCAATAAAATTTATAGTCAATTTTCAAAATCAGAATAGGTCTGTTCATTTTAATATATTGCTATATACAATATTATATGATTTATGGTTTTCGGCAAAGACATATAAATTTTTGCTACTCGACACGCTAAAACAGGGTCATGTCATATTTTAATAAAATACAGTATTATTAAAAAGTCATTATTATACAATTAAACTGGAATAGTATTGTGTTTATCTCAGAACCTAAAACGTGTTCACACCAAATGTAATCTCATTTGGTCCAGTAGTTAAAGTTTATTTGAATAACAAACAAATAAACAAAAACAAACTTTCAGAAATATAATATGATTAGCTGTTACCCGTCACGGCTTTGCCCGCAATCATAATATACATTAAAGATCATGCACTACCGTGTTAGGACCAACAACCGTGTTAGTTAAGTTTTGGAGTACTCTTTAAAAAAAATTAATTTTTTTTCCTGCATCACCGTTTAACCCAACAACGGTGTCAATTAGGTTTGGAGTACTTTTTTTAAAAAAATAAATAAAGGTTTTTTTAATGCTTCACCGTGTTAGACCTAACAACCATATTAGTTTGCTAATGGAGTATTCTGTAAAAAAATATAAAGATTTTTCATGCATCACTATGTTAAGCCTAACAACCGTGTCAGGATATGTAGCCTGGTATTTAAAAAAAAAATATAAAGGTTTTTTGATGCATCACCGTGATAAGTCCAACAACCGTGTCAGGATATGTAGTACTCTTTAAAAAAATATAAAGGTTTTTTCACGCATCACCGTGTTAGTTAAGTTATGGAGTACTCTCTAAAAAAAATATAAAATGTTATTTCATGCATAACCGTATTAGGCCCAACAACCGTGTCAGTTAGGTTATGGAGTACTCTTTTGAAAAAAATAAATAAAGGTTCTTTTAATGCATCACCGTGTTAAGCCTAACAACTATGTTAGTTAGCTTATGGAGTATTCTTTAAAAAAAATATAAAGATTTACCACGCATCACTATGTTAGGCCTGACAACCGTGTCAGTTAAGGTTTGGAAACTCTTTAAAAAAATAAAGTTTTTTTCACACATCACAATGATAGGCCCAACAATCATATCAGTTAGGATATGTAGTATTCTTTAAAAAAATATAAAAGTTTTTTACACATCACCGTGTTAGGCCTAATAACCGTGTCAGTTAATATACTTAGTATTCTTTTAAAAAAATTAAAGGTTTTTTCACACATCACCGTGATAGGCCTAACAACCGTGTCAGTTAGGATATGCAGTATTCTTTAAAAAAATATAAAGGTTTTTTTACGCATCACCGTGTTTGGCCTAACAACCGTGACAGTTAGGATATGTAGCCAAATAATCTTTAAAAAAATATAAAGGTTTTTTCACGCATCACCCTGTTAGAACTAACAACCGTGTCACTTAGGTTATGCACTATTCTTTTAAAAAATGGGTTTCCTATCACCCAAACCCGTGTTAGACGTATTTTTATTATTTTACTGATCTGTAGATCAGTAAAACAATAAAAATACATCTAAAATCAGTACAACACGGTACCGATTTTCGCCGGTAGCAATTTTGAGGTTATGTTGGTCACTTTTATTTTCGATTTTTATCGTACTTCTCCTGCTTTCATATTTTGGATTTTTGCTTTTGGGCACATAATAAAGCATTTTAGTAAGAAAAATATCGAAAAACTCCAATAGATGCTGCACTGCATATTTACCATTTTTTCATATAATGTAATTACGCAAATATATATACTACCTTACAATTAAAGTATCATAATAAAATTGTATATAATATATATATATATATATATATATATATATATATATATATATATATATATATATATATTCTGCACTCTGCTTTAAAAACATTGAATAGTCTTAAATGAAAAATACCATATTGTGATTATTAGATGAAAATGTAACATTAAAAACAATAATTTTGCAATAAATAAAACATAGATTAAAATTTGTAAAATGGGATTAGATCTATGTCCATCTCAGGTGCCTAAATCTCATGTTCAGTAAACAGTAATTAAACCTAACTATAGTGAACAATGTTTCAAAACTAAAAACTGATAATTATTTTGGGCAGGGTAAGTAGTATAATGACGTTTTTTAAAACGGGAATAGGCCTATATGTATCTCTGATACTTAAACCATATACGTACCAAATTTCATCTCAATTGGTCCAGTGGTTAAAGCGTGATTGAATAACAAACAAACAAACAAACACAAACTTTCAGAAATATAATATGAATTAGATAATATCTTTATACAGGGAAATTAGAAATAAACACAATAAAGTTGAGTAAGATATCCAGTGTAACACCTTACTGGCTTCATTGAAAATTAGAATAGTGCTTGTATGTTTGCTAGAGAGAAAGGCTCAACACAAGTTACGTTGTAAACATAACCTTAAAGTTTACATAATAGCTGTTTTCTAAAGTCAGCTGTTTGATCAATATAAACTTATATGTAGACTGTATCTGCATGTTCTGATGACGTTGCTTTTGCTCCAGTTTGCTTTGGCAGCATGGCAAACAAACGGCCATGTGTTTCTAAACGTTTAAATTTTACATTCTACCAATATTTTACTGTGATTAAAATTTAAAATTCTGATTGTTTTAATTTCGTATGAGTTACAAAATACTTTGCTTATTTAAAGTGATAATTTATTAATATTAAATTATTAAATATAACACACACACACACACACACACACACACACACACACACACACACACACACACACACACACGATTATTAAAACTTTTCAATCATAGAAGTAGGCACACCAAATTACACGAGTGTATGGCAAATATTAAAAATAATGAATTCCTTAGTTTAGTTTCTCACTGTTCATATCACTGATACATTTTTTGTCTGAAATAATCTGAAAACAAATATAGTCATTAAAATCGCAAGCTCGATTCTTTCACGATCATTTGACTTTCTTCATATTTCATACATTGAGTAAAGTAAAATAGACTGTCTTAAGAGAAAACAAGAACTTCAGACTTGGAGCGGGAACAACATCAAAAATGTACGATTTAGTAAAAAGTCGAAACAGTGTTTTAAAAATAATTGTAATAAACTGGTTTACACTGGATTTAAATGTAATTTAAGTGTATTTGCATACATATTACGAAATTTGACTTTTTATGTGAAATACTATTTAGCTGACGCACAATAACCGGCATTGTCACACAATTTTACTAAAAAAACAAAAACAAACGTTTCTTTATCTACTGTCTTTAAATAACCTTTGTTCCTGATTAGGTTTGTACAAGTGTAAAGTAATAAGCCAAGGTGTAACAGTTCAAGAACCGCTTAAGAACGATTTCCTTCCAAACGTGGCCTACAGCGCAATTAATGTAACTGCTACCCTTAACTGCTCTTTGACTAACTGTTCCTAATTTAAATTTAATTCATCCATGCACGTAACCTTATCTGTCGCGTAATTGTAACCTTATCTGGAAACGCAAGTGTAACAGAATGGATATACCATTAAATGACAGAACCTTAGACACCCTATGCTTTGCATATGACCAAATAGTTATGAGGATCCAGAATATATGAGTAGAAAATTAGGAGGAATATGATATTTAGGGACTTGAGGTAAATTTAAACAAAACGGAGTATATGTGCACTGGAGAGCAGATCAGGAATCTTTCTATTGGAACATAACACACAAAACAAAGTTTGTACAACTTACAAATATTTGGGAATGATTATTACTTAGGATGGAGGACTCTTATACATAGCGATTAAAGAACGAAATATAGATTAGGAAAAAGAGCAATATGGATACTGAACAGCATAGTAGAATATATAAATAAATAAATGGAATAAATAAATATAATAAATAAATAAACATAGAACATAGCCTATAATACAATTATAAAAAGTGTAATATCATATAGAAACGAAGTATGGCCACTGAAACAAAACAAAACAAAATTTTGAGAGCCGCAGGTCGGTCTTAACGGGAAAAGATTAAAAAAATGTAAGAATCCACAAAATCAATGTTGCGAAGCACACCATTGTAAACAACATCAAGGCAAAACAACTTGGATGGTTTGGCCGTGTCCAAAGGATGGACGAAAATCTACTTCCCAAACAGATTCTAAAATGGAAATCACATGGTAGTAAAAAAGATCTACGTAAAAAAGATCTGGTAGTAAAAAAATACTTACTTGGAGAGAAGGAATTGGTAAGGAAGTGAGAGATAGGGAGATTGGATCAAGATCTATGGAACGACAGAGAAAAATGGAAGCTAGAAATCGGAAGACGCGGAGAAAGTTTTAAGCCGAAAAGAAGACATTTTTTGTGTAGAACTGCAGAAAATGTAACTAACGTTAACAAAACTTGCATAGCCTATCTGCCTTGTATTCTACATATAAGTTAATATTTTTCAAAAAGCTGATCTTAGACAGCAGCTGTTTAGTAATTTTTGAATATTTTTGATCCGCCACGGTGGCCTAGTTGATAGCGTACTAGGCTTTTACTCCGAGGACCCGGGTTCGATTCCCGGCCAGGGCTTGGTATTTTCGTACGCTATAAATCATCCCATCGTCTGCATTAGCCCAAGTGTGCACAAGAGTCGGACGTTAAACATCAAAAAAAAAAAAAAAAAAAAAAAAAAAAAAAATTTTTGAGGTTATGTTTACGACATAATTTGTGTTGAGAACTTTTCTCCATAACAAGCCTTACACACGCACACACTCGCGAGCGCGTTTATGAAAAAAATAATATTAGAAACAGGCAAAATAAACGTATATTTAACTTCAAATTGCATCAAAAATAAATTCATTATCTTAGTCTTTCCCTATAAGAACATATTTTAGATACAAAATTAAATCTGCTTTTTCTACCCAAATTATCTAAAAACTAATACAGATTAATATCTCAAGATCGTTCTTTCATGATCACGTGACTTTCTTCATACTTTGTATACTGAATACAGTAAAATAGTCTTGTATTAAGATAAAACAAGTGGGCTAAGTTAACAGCGCATGCCATTTACCCTTGCCCCGTATGCGTGTTTCAGAATATTTTCAACAAATAGCGTTTATTACTTAAATGAGATAACCACTTAAATAACGCGATATATTTATCAATAATAAAATCATCTGGTCTGAGTCACGTGATCAACTTATCTGTTAGATACGAGTATATCAAATATTTAACCTAAATATAATGCTTATTACATTTATTTATAACGTCCATATGTGTACTTTTTCAACAACCTGATGTGAAATAAATATAACACATAAAATAAACATAAACTATTCGAAAGTTTTTATTTGACAAGTATTAAAACTAATTTAGTTAAACAGGAATATCGTTTATAAAATAAATACAAGCTAAAATGCTTGTATTCTTGTTCTTTAAAATAAGAACAAACAGAATAATAATTTGAAAATATATTTTTCTTTGTAAAGTTGGTATACATAGAGGCAAACAGGAACAGATGGCCTAAGAGTTATTCAAATAATAAAATATTTTTTGTGCTTTGTAAATATATATTTTACAAGTGCTTTTAAAGAATTTTAAAGCATGGAAATGGGGTCTGCATCTCGGTTTTTACCGAGCCGGTTTTAGGGATTTCTCTGTCGTTGGCCAGGTCTGCTATCGAGAGGTTTATTAACAAGCAACACCAGGCAAGATTGGAAAACCTTCATAACCTTCCCTATAACAAGCACGTCTTAAGGAAGGTTCCTCATGGAGGACTTCGAGAGGTGTTAGACATCTTGGACAAAGTTCAACTGAGGAAAATAATTATGCTCATTACTGGGCACTGTGATCTGAGGGCGCACATGTACAGGGCAGTATGTAACACAGAGAAGCCGTGTTTAGGTTGTACAGGAAAGAGGAGGAAATTGCAGGATACATAATTCGTGATGGTAGGCTTTCTCTAGCAGAAGGCTTAGGATTTTTGGTTTCCAGGATTAGCGACTTCCAGCAGGATGAGCTAGTCAGTGGGTTGTTAGACCTTACTAAGGGCACCAATTTGCTGAACTAATACTTGGTTAACTTGCACAATAGTTCCGTCGATCGCAGTACCTGGAGCTGTACAAACCCTTCCTCTAGCTTCTAATCTAATCTACATGGTTACTTAGATATGGGGTCGAACATCTTAAAATTATTAACGCGTCTAACAACGTCTATTGCGAGTGTAAAAAACTAAAATGAAAAGAGGGGACGGTAGCGAAAGAACTAACAATTAAACCTAAAAGCAGAAGACTTCTCAGGAATCAAACTTCTTAGAGGGGAAATATAGTTATAGTTATAGAAAACCATGCTAGTTCTTCAAACTCTCAGTGGTTGAGATCTGACGGCTGTATCCTGAAAGCAGAAGAATCCTCACTGGGACAACAAGTAGACAGGAAACAGTGCGCCAAGACTGGTGGAGTGCAATCCAGGAACGCTTGTTGAAAGATGTTCCCTTAGGTGCACTTTGGGGTACAGTAGAGACCCTGTGTAAAGTATATCTCAGAAGAACAATGAGACTCATATAGGATACTTTGGTTTGAGAGTACAGGATGGCAATTTACCATGGAAGTAGGTTAAGCTATGTGTCATTAAACCCATTAACCAGTTTAATGTAAAAAAATCTACAGGATTAGTTCAAAGTGCAAAACATTGGAATCCCTGTATTACAGATTTTCTTAGTTGTGCATAAAGGTACATACAGCATGCTGCAACAAAATGAAATATGCAAGACACAGCATGCAGCTGACAGCTAAAGTGTTTATTGCCTTTGTGGGGCGTTTTGTTCGAAATGAACCACGTGCAAAGGCTATTTTAAAGTCAAATATTTGAATTTGCTCATTTGTTATTTATCACATGCAAAGCTTTTAAAAATGTAATAGCTAACATCGATTGATCCTTCATCGAACCGCCATATTTGAATAACGGTAAATAATTGAAAGAGCGAAGCGAAATCTCCGATTCAATTTGACTTATCGGTATTTGAGGTTTGTGTGCGTTTATGTCTGTTTGTTACGCAATTGTTTTTAAATTTGATACGAAGGTTTTGTCTAAATAAATAAATACGTGCACCTAGCTGAGATATTATTTACTGTAGTTACAGTAAAAGATCATTTATTTTATATTAATTCGTAACGAACAGCTGACAGGCTATAATAAGTTTCAGGTTGTGTTGTTAAAAACTAGCAATATTAACAACATTATTATAAATTAATTTCGAATGTATTATAAACGGTTACAACGTTCACGTGTTCTTTAACTAAGGGAAAATACCGAAACCAAAGCAACACAATGTTTTCATATAGTAAAGCAAGCAGTGTGCTGTTATTGAAAACGAGGAAGAAAGAGACAGAAATATGAGTCGAAATTTGTTTGCTTATTTATTCCATATTTCTGTTACATTCTTCCGTTCGGCACACTTTTTTTCTATTTCCTCGCCAAAGCTAACATTAAAAGCTTCGCTTCAGTACGTTATGCTAGTTAAACCTTGTATGACATTTGAACGACTTACGTGTAAGAATTTTGTTTCCCATTCTTTCCCGTTTCAAGATGGCGCCTTTTTATTCAACAATGACAACTACAGTTGCTGATTTTTTTTGTAATACTGATTCAACGGATAATCCTATCGCAATTTTGACCGCTTTAATTGGTAAAAGTATACACTTTCCAATTATATTGGTCTAATCACATTTTTTTAATTTAGCGAAAAATTTTGCGAGCGTCAGAGCGATTTCGTAGACAATTAATTTAGAATATAATGCGAGATCTACTGTTCTTTGATACACTAGTGAATTATTAAGTAACTTTATTGATAAAGAAGCGAAGATAATGGTAGTGAGCAGAATCCGGGCAATGATATGAGCACCTACTATGACCTTTAAATTACTTTTTGAGGGATTGTTAAAATGTTAACGTATTCATGGCTAAAGTTGTAGGTTTGAGACTGCTGTTACTTCTGTATGTTCAAGTAGCATAATGTGCTGAAGCAAAGCTTTTAATGTTAGCTTTGTCAAAAGAGTAAATGGGAAAAAAGGGTGCCGAACGGGGAAATGTAACGGAAATATGAAACGAACGGGCAAACGAATTTCGTCTATCTCTTTTTGTCTTTTTCTTCCTCTTTTTCGATGACAGTACACGCGTATTATATGAAAACGTTGTGTTGCTTTGGTTTTGGTATTTTTCCTTAATTGAAGAACATGAGCACGTTGTAATCGTTCATTCGAAATGAATATTTTATAATGTTAACATTGCTAGCTTTTAACAACATAACCTGAAACTTATTATAGCCTATCAGCAGTTCAATGAAATCAGCTGATCTTTACGAATTAATATAAAGCAGCTGATCTTTTACTATTACTACAGTAAATAATATCTAGGTTCACGTATTTATTTAAAAACAAAAAAGATATTTGTAAACATATCTTCAAACTAATTATATATTCAGCGAAGATATTAAGAAAAGCTTCGCTTCTGTCGGTAACTCCCCGTTTGGTTTTAGCCCTATTAAGTTTGCACTTTCGGTCCACTTTGATTCAACATGGCCCTTAATCGATTTCGGTAATAGCTTGAACAAATTAGTTACTCAGTAAAATCCGTTCAACAGTTTCAAACATGATTATAATTTTTTATGTAACAATATTTGGAAAAATCAGTTCTTAAGATTGAAATTTGTACAAATAAAATTTTTTAAATGTTTTGGAATAATGTGCTTATGTAAATACAGTAACATCAAAAACTTTCTTAACTGATAACCACATCTTTTTTATAAATTATTTATTACTTTAGTTGATATTAACTTATACTTTTAAGAAAAACTATTTTTTCTTCTTTCTATTTGATGGTTTCTTTAATAATAATATTTGTCTCTCCATTCTATTTCTTCCCTATGCACTCACTTCCAAAAACCTCTCTCTCTCTCTCTCTCTCTCTCTCTCTCTCTCTCTCTCTCTCTCTCTCTCTCTCTCTCTCACACACACACACACACACACACACACACACACACACACACACACACACACACACACACACACACACACACACACACACACACACACACACTCTCTATCTATCTATCTCTCCCTCCCACCCCATTTTCAAAATTCTCTCCCATCTCCAACTTACTAGTCCCTTATTAGTTTTTTACATATTTTTTCATTACTTGTTTATAATTACTCTCGTTTATTGACATCAGTACAATGCTCTTTCCAGTACGCATGTTTTCCTTATCTCCACATCCTGTGTGCAAGTCCGATGTTAATAATCTTCCATCTGTATTTCCAATAAATTTAATGTACTCCTTATAACATACAATTTAACAAAACGAATTAAACTATGGTCAGGGTTCATTTTTATATTTACAATGTAATTTTAAATTTTGAAATGAAAATTCATGCAGAATAATCAATGATGATTATAATTGTAAATTCAAGTTGCCAGATAAGAATATAATGTTAGAATTTTGCTTTTATAGTGAGAACAAGATAGCTGCTACATTATTACAAACGTATTCGTGAAATAACCTTTTCTAACGTTTACAGATAACATACATTTCGAAAAACTAATCCTTATTGACCGCGGTACAAATGAACTGTAACCCAGTATAGGCCTACATGTTAGTTGCTTACGGGTAGGATATTGTAACGTTGAACCGCCTCTCCAAGAGGTCTGCTCTATCTGCTTCTACTAGCCTCAAGTTATTTATCGTCCTGACCGAGCTTAAGCTTTTGTCTTTTATTTATTTTTCCGCGAACAAAGTCGTGAAATTATACCCATAACTTTGCTTCCCAGAAACTTGTTAATAACTGACCGAAATGTCCCAGCAGACAATTTATTTCGTTCGGTAACTTTTTTCCATTAATTTATCTTACCTTCTACCTTCTATATTAATAAAAGGAAGCGCGCGCGCGCGTGCGTGTGCGTGTGTGTATGTGTGCGCGTGCACATGCGTGCGAGCGTGTGGGCGTGAGTGCGTGTGTAGATCGTATTTGTAATTCTTTTTTTAACTGAATAAATAAGATGTTTATATAACCACAAGCCTAGCTGCAATATAACTTTCCATATTAACTTTCATTTAATTTTCCGTAACAATTTCAGCATACCTTTTCATGATAACTCAAACTTCAATATAGCTTTCCATAATAACAGTAATATATCTTCCCATAATAACTTACTACTAAACTTGCCATTTTAACTTTAATATAACGTTCTATAACAACTTCAATATAATTTTCTATAATAACTTCAACTTAACTTCCCAATACAACTTCTTTAACAAGTTTAATATAATTTTCTATAACAACTTCAAAATAACGTTTAATAATAACTCTGTTATAACTTCCCATAATAACTTTAATATAACTTTCTATAACAACTTCAGTGTAACTTCCACATAATAACAATATAACTTGCCGCAATAATTTCAATTTCTTAAAACAACCCAATGTTTTTTAATGCTTGCCAAAATAAATTAAGCCATTCCCTCAGGAAGCCAACATAAAACCATAAGAAGAGGGTTGGACCTATATTGAACGTGTTCCCAACCACAACTTCGGTACACGCTAGCTGTCATTAACAAGCATTGCCTCGCATATTTTATTACTAACTTACTAGCACGCTGTTGGGAATTGGGGCGTAAATATTTCGTTCTGTTTTCTGGTTTAGAATTTATTAATAATTACTGTCTCTCTACACGAAATAGTATGTAAGGCAGTGGCGTCTAAAAGGTGGTTTTTTTGCTCGAAGAAAAATTTGTGTAAAAAGTAAAATTTTGAAAACATTCGAAACACAAACGTAATAAATATTTATTGTTTCGTGGAAACAATTATCGTAACTTACTAAATGTAACGCTGATTTAAGAATAAACGTATCGTGCATGCGGCTAAACTGACGTGGTATTATGAACCTCAGACAAATATTTCACTTATCCCATATTTTTACAAAATCAGTACAGTAACTTTAATGACTATTACAGTATGTTCGTAAGTTTAAAGTAGTTTCAAATGTACATGTACGATAAAACTATAATTGAACTTTTGATTGTGGCGTTATATTTTCTGTGCAGTTGTTGGGTAAATTTGTATCAATATTCTTGGTTGTATAAAATTAAAATAAATTTCAGATATTTTCCCTTACCTTTCAGTTCAGATATAATTGAAACGTAGGCCTATTCCCAGAGAGCGTATAAAAGTTCCTTCAGAACGTATAAAACTTATGTAGAACGTCCTCGAGCATGTATGAAAAACGTCCCCGAGTTCTATTTTCGGCTTAAGTAGAGCTTAATGCTAATTGGGTACTAATGAAAAAAGTATTGTGATTGCGAAAAACATTTGTCTTGATTTACTTTGGTGTTTATCAGGTTTTCATTTACTGCGACGTTTAATTTATCCGGCGTTTTTTTTTACTGCGACGTCTATCCGTCTGTGTCACTGTATGGACGAAAAAACATCGTAGCACTGTGCACTGTAGGAAACGATTTTAATGAATTTTGGCAAGTATATAACGTTTTGTCGTAGCAAAGGTAATTTTGAAAAATTTCAAAAACATCTGTTACGAAAATTAGGTTATTCTAACCATAACTTATTTATAGGTCGTTAAAGAAACACATAAACACATACTCTCTCACATACACTCGCGCGCACGCACACACTCTCTCTCTCTCTCTCTCTCTCTCTCACACACACACACACACACACACACACACACACACACACACACACACACACACGACGGTGGGACGAATCAGCAAACGGACGATGGACGCACGAAATCATAACCAACATCCAGGATTGGTGCACCAGAAAGCAAGGAGAAGTGGACTTCTACCTCACACAAGTTCTGAGTACGATTGCTTTAGAGTCTTGTTCCATTTCCGTCTGGAAACAGACTCGACTTGTCCCCTCTGTCTTCAGCACTGTAGAAAGATGCGGTGCACGTATTTTCAGCTTTTAGAGATTCGACGAGGACAGGATGAACGTGCGATACCTGCGAGGTAGCATTACACCGGAAAATATGGTTGTGACTATGACTTCAGAGGCCAACTGTAGGGTCATTGTGTGATTCGCCTCATGAAATTCTGAGGTTGAAAATCAAGAAAGGAGAGCCGACGCTGTAGGCGGATAGGCGGACAGCCAGCCAGTTGTCCTCCCCGCGGGAGTAATGCCTTGTGGCGGTTCCGTGGGGCGGTTTGCAGAAGAGGAATACTTTTGGTGGTTTTTAGTAGAAAGCAATAACTTGAATTTTGAGTCCCACACTCTAGGGAGGACGGTACCCTACCGCAGGTAGTCTCTAAAAGATGTTTCTACTTTTTAAAAAATACACGCACACACGAATGTGCACTTTCTGCGTGTGGGTGATGTTTAACAATACGGGAAGTCGTGATGTAGACTAAACTAAAGAGGTCAGGATTGGTCCACATTACAGGATACCGACTCAAAATTTTACCACGATCACCAATGAAACACGTCCAGTGAAACAGTTTCCAATGAAAAATCGCTAACAATTTTCCTATACCATTTATTACATTTTTCATAATCACTTGATTATAATGTTAAATTGTATTAAAATAAAAACAGTCGCTAAACTAACGAATAACGAGGGGAATTATACGAATTCGGGTTGTAAGAAAATGAAAAATGTAACGAGTGGGTAAGGAAGCACAGTTAGAGATAATGAAAAAGATTTTTAATTTATTACCTTCAAAGAAAAACGATGTATTGTTTTTAAAATTTGAAAAAAAGGAATCTTTGTTTAAAATACTTAAAAAAGTTATCTAATTCATATTATATTTCTGAAAGTTTGTGTGTTTGTTTGTTTGTTTGTTTGTTTGTTTGTTTGTTTGTTTGTTTGTTTGTTTGTTATTCAATCACGCTTTAACAGCTTGACCAATTGAGATGAAATTTGGTACGAATATGGCTTAAGTATCAGAGATACATATAGGCCTATTCCCGTTTTACAAAATGTCATTATACTACTTACCCAGCCCAAAATAATTATCAGTTTTTAGTTTTGTAACATCTGTTAACTATAGTTATTTACTGGACATGTGATTTAGTTACCTGAGATGAACATAGATTCAATCCTACTTTAATAATCTTAATCTGTGTTTTATTTATTGCAAAATTATTGTTTTTAATGTAACATTTTCATATTTTAGTTGAAATTTTTTTCAAAACTGACTTTAATTTGTTACTTTGTGTTAAATTTTCAATATTAAATGTAAAAAAATCCCTACACAGAGTGCCAATTGTAAGGTAGTATATATATTTGTGTAATTACATTACATGAAATATAGTAAATATCCAGTGTAGCATAACCTATATTTTTCGATATTTTTGTTACTAAAATGCTTTATTATGTGCCCAAGAGCAAGAATCCAAAATATGAAAGCACGAGAAGTATGATAAAATCTAAAATAAAAGTGACCAACATAACCTCAAAATTGGCACCAGGCGAAAATCAGTAACGTGTTGTAAATCGTTAAAACAATAAAAATACGACTAACACGGGTTTTGAGTGATAAAAAACCAATTTTTAAAAGAATTCTGCATAACCAAACTGACACGGTTGTTAGGCCTAACAAGGTGATTCATGAAAAAACCTTTATATTTTTTTTTTTAAATAGCCTACTATATATCCTGACACGGTTGTTAGGCCTAAAACGGTGATGCGTGAAAAACCTTTACATTTTTTTAAGAATACTACATATCCTAACTGACATGGTTGTTAGGCCTAACACGGTGATGCATGAAAAAACCTTTATATTTTTTTAAAGACTACTACATATCCCAACTGACACGGTTGTTGGGCCTATCATGGTGATGGTGAAAAAAACCTTTATTTTTTAGAATACTTACATAACCTAATTGACACGGTTGTTAGGCCTAACACTGTGATGTGTGAAAAACCTTTATATTTTTTTAAAGAATACTACATATCCTAACTGACATGGTTGTTAGGCCTAACACGGTGATGCGTGAAAAAAACCTGTATAATATTTTAAAGAATACTACATAACATAACTGACACGGTTGATGGGCCTATCACGGTAATGTGTGAAAAAAACCTTTATTTTTTTTAAATAGTACTGAAAACCTTAACTGACACGGTTGTTAGGTCTACCATGGTAATGCGTGAAAAATACTTTATATAGTTTTTTAAAAGAATACTCCATAAGCTAACTAACATGGTTGTTATGCCTAACACGGTGATCCATTAAAAAAACCTTTATTAATTTTTTTTAAATAAATAGTACTTATAACCTAACTGACACGGTTGTTGGGCCTAATAAGGTGATGCATGAAAAAACCGTTATATTTTTTTTAAAGAGTAACTTAACTAACACGGTTTTTAGGTCTAACACAGTGATGCGTGAAAAAACCTTTATATTTTTTTAAAGAATACGACATATCCTGACACGGCTGTTGGGCCTACACAATGATGTGTGAAAAAACCTTTATATTTTTTTAAAGAATTCTACATATCCTAACTGACACGGTTGTTAGGCCTAACACGGTGATGCGTGAAAAAACCTTTATATTTTTTTAAAGAATACTAGGCTACATATCCTAACTGACACGGTGGTGCGTAAAAAAACCTTTATATTTTTTTAAAGAATACCATATATCCTAACTGACATGGTTGTTGGACCTATTATGGCGATGTGTGAAAAAACCGTTATTTTTTTTAAAGAGTACTTCAAACCTTAACTGATACGGTTGTTAAGTGTAACATGGTCATGCGTGAAAAAACCGTTTTTTTTTTTTTTTTAAAGAGTACTCCAAACCTTAACTGACACATTTGTTAGGCCATGGTGATGCGTGAAAAATCTTTATATTTTTTTTAAAGAATACTGCATAAGTTAACTAACATGGTTGTTAAGCCTAACGCGGTGATGCATTAAAAAACACCTTTATTTATTTTTAAAAAAATAGTACTCCAGAACCTAACTGACACGGTTGTTGGGCCTAATACGGTGATGCAGGAAAAAAGCCTTAATTTTTTTTAAAGAGTACTCCATAACTTAACTAACACGGTGGTAAGTTAAAAAAACATTGATTTTAAAAAAGAAATACACCATAACCTAACTGACACGGTTGTTGGTCCTAACACGGTGATGCGTGATCTTTAATGTATATTACGATTGCGGGAAAAGCCGTGACGGTTAGCAGGTAATCATATTATATTTCTGAAAGTTTGTTTTTGTTTATTTGTTTGTTATTCAATCACACTTTAACTACTGGACCAATTGAGATTAAATTTGGTATGAACACGGTTTAGGTACCTGAGATAAACACAATACTATTCCAGTTTAATTGAATAATAGTTATTTTTTAATAATACTGTATTTTATTAAAATATGACAGGACCCTGTTTTAGAGTATCGAGTAGCAAAAATGTATATTTCTTGGCCGAAAACCATAAATCGTATAATATTATAAATAGAAATATATAAAAATTCTATTCTGATTTTGAAAATCGACTATAAATTTTATAACCTACATTATAATTGCAGGCAAAGCCGCAACGGGTAACAGCTAGTATATATATATATATTTGTTATTTTAAGGCGAAAAGCACATTAAGGCTATTATCGCCTCCCTAAATGTAAGTTTGAGTGTAAAGTATTAATGTCACAAGTGCAGTGTTGTAAGTGTAAGTGTGTGTAAACTCGGGCACCGTGAGGGACGTCTAAATCTTCTCAATAGGTGCAGCCAATCTGCATCCCGCTGTGGGGTAAAAAAAAATGTATATAAAAACAACACGTCTGTGATTCGAATAATGTGTCAATCAATGGAACCAGTGACGACAGGATTACTTCCCGTAATTAATTTATATAATTAACATAGTACGATATAATTAACATGCAGCAATCAATTGCCTCATTATCTACCTCATTATAATTATAATTGTATTTTGACATTATATAAGTGTATCACGTTAAGTGAATTTAACTAATATAACGTTAATTGTTAGCGAATTGCCATTGTATAGTATAAGCTATGAAAACCGACTCGTATTATAGATCACGTTTTATAGGGTCGTTAGAAGTTATATAATGAAATTTAAAAAAATGTGTGTGTGTGTGTGTGTGTGTGTGTGTGTGTGTGTGTGTGTTTGTGTTTGTGTTTGTGTCTTGAGCAGATGCATCATCCAGCTCCAATAGAATTTTAATTACTTAATTGCAACTATTAATAAGATAATCTCATTACAGCTATCTAGCTGTCGTGAAGCGAATGACCAAACAAAAGAATATTTATAAGATCATACAAAGGAACATTTCGATACGAAAAATAAAAACAAAATTATTTCGGCAAGCGCTTTACTACACGATAAAATCCAGTGAAAGTTTCGAAAATTGAAAATTTAAAATTTTTGAAGATTCATAAATCTTTTACTTGTAAATCTGTTTTAAATCATATGTTACTGTCGTTATCAGAAACAAAAGTCGCGCAAATTTTTACTACATATTTTTAAAAATCAAAATTAACCCTGACGCCTTTGATTTAGTATTAGTATAAAATTGTTTTAACATTGCTAAAACACTCATAAATATATGTATATACTTTATGCCATTGACTAAGGAGGACGGTGCATTGGCGTTGACGGCAAAGGGGCTTACAGTAGTAAAGGCTAAGTTCATCTTGAGGTACACAAGATAGGAAACAAATAGACTGACCTGTACTTAACCACCTTGGACATGCCGGCTTACCTGTGCTGAGGATCATGATGGATGATTAATTCACTGTCTTGGTTTTGGATTTATTAACGATGGCCTCAGCAACAGCTCATTTTACAATGGAAATTCTGCTAAAAAATAGTCAGTTGTTTGAATATGAAATCAAATATTCACTCATAAAAAATAAATTCATTCATCAGTGTGTATCGGGAATACAATTTGGAATTTGCTTTTGTTAATTGATTCCGTTTTATTTGCACATGACAAAACAGCATAATTTTATTTTTCCAGGAAACCCAGTGTTAAATAAACCCGGTGTACGCATGCGCATTCACTAATTCAGAGCAGTTCATTTTTTTATTAGCGAATTTCTATTGGAAAAAAGAGTTAATGAAACGGCCATTATGATAAGACCCAGATTCGAGACTTTGAAATGAGCACCGATCCTTACATTTGCATCACTTTTTGAGGGGTCGTTAAATTGCATAATTTGTGTGTGTGTGTGTGTGTGTTTTTTTTAATACGTTAACGATCACAGTTTAAGTCCGATTTGATTCAAACTTGGCACAAAAATTGATTTCTTTAAAAGCTTGGCAAAATTGATAACAGTGTTAAAATTCGTCGAACAGTTTGTAAATGGCGGACCTTTAAAATCTTTAAAAATTCATAACCTTTTCGTAGTAAATAATTTTTAAAACCTGATTTCACCATCGTAGTCAGCTATAAGAACTGTATTTTCAATTTTGAAATTTTTTTTTAAAACGGCGGTAATTGTTCATTTTTCTATTTTCAATTTAATTCGAAACTTTAAAAATACAAATTTGTTGATAATGTCGGTGAAATAAATTGTAGAACAGAAAATTTTTAAGTTAAAACAAATTAATGACGGTAATTAACTAACACGTCAAGTGTTATTCGGATACTCAATTTAGTCTTAACTTAATCAAAATTAAACCTAAAGTTAAAGCAAGATTAACTTTAACCGTGTGATAACTTAAGTCTTACCATTATGGAAGCTCTACTAACTCACTTTCAAATGTCTACCTAACAATAGTAATAATTGAGTTATATATATATATATATATATATATATATATATATATATATATATAGTATGTCCCACAAAGAGGTTTACGCATTTGATCCTCCATTGATCATTTTGAAACTTTTTAATCATCAAACTTTTAACTTTGATCATTGATACGTACTTTTTAAAGAAAGTATTGGAAATAGTATGTGAGAATTGCATCTGGCTGATGTTTGTTGGAGGAACAAAATGGCGGCCAAAATACAGTTTAAATAAAGTATATAACTGATTTTGTTACTTTAGGTTAATATGTAGCTACGAAAGGTGTTCAGTTTGAATAGGTCTGATTTATGAAATGTTCATTGCTATTCAGTTTTCTTTTAATTAGTTTGTATCTAATTAAATTTCTAAAACATTCAAATAATTAAAAAAATTATTTTAATTGAAAAATCAGTTATACGCTTTAAACTGTATTATGACCTCCATTTTTTCTGCAAACATCATCTAGATACAATTCTCACATACTATTTCCAATACGTTCTTTAAAAAATATGTATAGTTTCAAAATGATCAATATAGGAATGAGAAAATAATGGAGGATCAAATGCGTAAATCTCTTCGCGGGACACACTGTATATATATATATATATATATATATATATATATATATATATATATATATATATATCTTAAGAAATTAAGATTAATTTAAATTTATTCTTTTAATATTTCGTCAAACCTAGACCAAAAAATCCATTAATTTAGGCCAAAACTGAATCGAAAAATTAAATACAGTATACAGACTTATTTCAGTAACGTTGATATTAATTTCGCTAAATTAAGTAAGAGCTTTGCAAATTTTTTATTTCCAAGGACGCTCTTCATATTCAATATTTGGGTATTCCAGTTATTCTGTACTGGAGCCGGCTGAGGAGACTGCGGTAAAATACACCACATACTTTTCTAAACACATCGATAACTTTGTGCAATAGTTTTACTAATAAGGTTATGTTTCAACAGGTGGGTGCGCAGGACACAGTGTCTGACGGCACAGCGCCCTGCGGTGAAACAGCTGATGCGAGGACTGTTACCACTTACGACGACAATCCTGTAGACTTCGACACGGACTTAGCTTGGCCAGGTAACCATTAACTCATCCTGTTAGTATAATTTTAAAATTATTTAAGTATCTCATTGCACTCCTCATTTGTTAAAAACATTGTTTGCATTTTGTGACCTCATGTATCTTTTCATATTAATGTAGAGGTGTTACTGTTATCACAGAACTGCTACTATTTTATAGTTAGTCAGCCTATTTCACATATTTGTCTAACAGTGAATGGCTGAGCTTGAACGAATTTTGCTGGTTAACGAAGTAGTACATTTTATTAACAAAATCTATTTGTGTGCCTAGTTTGAATTAAACCGGACTAAAATTGCAAACGTAAGCATGATAACGCGTGCGCACGCGCGCGCACACACACACACACACGAACGCATTTCTTTATTTATAAAATAAAATTTAACAACCTATCAAGTAAAATTGATAGCGCAATCTAGAGGTTACGGTCGGCGCTAATTTCGAAGTCCCGAGTGTGGGTCCTACAGTGATGGTTGCTCTAATAACTCACTATGAAATGAAAATTTGCTAATGCGCGGCAGAAATACAGTATTAGTATTTCAACAGCCTACCTAAATATGTTTCACTACAAGTATTTTCATTGACAAATTTTATTATCATCATGCTAAAACCAAGACTAAATCATTTTCTGAGTGGTCGTTAAAAGAATTATAAAAGCGCGCGCGCGCACACACACACACACACACACACATATATATATATATATATATATATATATATATATATATATATATATTCAGTCACTAAAGATGGCGACGAGGTTGCTGAAATGCGTCTGAGAAATAATAAAAATGTTATTTGTGTGAATATGTAAATTTATTTTTATTTTACTTGTTATACAGCAAGTATTTGTAAGTAAACAAATATATGTACAGTATACCTGATTTGCTCCAACTTGACTAAAATGACACAAAAATAAGTTGAACAAGTTTGTTACCCAGCAGAATTACGCGTATTTAAAATTATTAGAAAGCGTCTAGTTCAAATTTAAAAACACTTTTGTGTAATATGGCCTCTTAACACGTTTAAAAAAAATATGATTTCGCTCCAGCAATCAGGGTTGAAATTAGCACGTTAAGTGTTCAAGATAGAATTAAATTTAAACAAAAAGTAAATATGACGATGGTCAGGGTTCACTTTTGAAAACTGAAGTGTAAAATGCAAATTTGTTGAGATTTTAATGGTAATAATGTTAAAATCAGATTTACAGTGATTGTAACGTAAACAGAAAATGTTATAAATTCGCTTCCATTACGTCAGCAAGACATCTGCGTTCCGCGAATAATTTGTTTTGCTCGGATAGCCTGAAACAATTGTTACTTGTTGTGTGCTTATCAGTTGTACAAATAAGTTTGGTAAATTGTAATTTTACCTCGTGCAATGTGTAACGATCCAACTCGTCCATATGGAAGGACGACGGAAGCATCCGTTATTACCGGTAACCATGGCAACCACTTGTACATCACTTGCTTCGCCGCTTGGTTGCCTGATTTGTAACCGAGTGCCTTGAGGGATGGTAAACGTCAACTGGGGCTATTTGTTACAGCAAAAACACAGAGATGTTACTTTGAGTGTTTTATATTTTTGTTTGCGAAAAAATTAAGAACTAAGCCATTCGGTAGGATTTGCTGTTGTATATGCAATGCTTAGTGAATAGTTAGATTATTGTTTTTCAATGAAGAATATGTTTGGTACGTACATATTTACACTGAAATAAACGGATTAGAAGTCACAATTATATCCGTCCAAGTCACCATTAGAAGTCTCTCTTAACGTCCAAGTAGTTGGACTATCTGCCACTACGAACGCTGACGTTTGAAGAAGTGGACAGTGCTATTGTGTATTTAACTGTAGTTGAACACACTGCCGCAAGATTCCACCAGCAGTTTGCGCTCAAAAATAGATTTTCGTAATAGATGTACGAGATTACTGGCATTTAGTATATTACATACGCTTCTGGAAATAATATTTCACCCCCGTAATCAGCGTTAAAATCTGCATATATTAGTATTTTAAATTCAAAATTCAATGGAAAAAAAGAAAATGCACTCGTGGTTTATTTTCGTATCACAATGGAATTTCGAAATTGATTACGATGTTGAACAAATTTTCAAAAATGTGTAAGATCAAAAATTTTGTGAAATGTCGATTCCATTACTTAAACGGGACAGCTGCTTGTGGTCATTATTTTAATATTATTTAGATGATGTAATTTCCTGTTTCATCTTTTCTCACAAAGACTATACGTATCGTTATACACTTTTTTTAATAAATTAAGTGGTGTTAGGCATTTTGAATTTCGCCTACCGAGGTTCTTTAAAGAATCAACTATCTGTAGTTCAAAAATTTATTTTAATGCTTATTACATAATACATATTACAGACTTCTTGTATTGTTTCGTATACTTCTACAACCCTAAAATGAACACATATCCTGTATTGTATTACCTGATCAAAATGTTTCCCCAAAATAATGTTCCAAAAGTCTTTCCGGAAACTCGTGCCACAATTTGTTTAACCCCAAAAAATGGGAAGAAATGTACGCTAAAACTATCTTCTTACCCTGTAGACTGTTGCTCCCCTGCACCGCCTGGCTGCAATGTCCTCCTGGAGCGTACAATTTCCTGACGTTGGAATGTCCAACTTCCTAACGTACAGTTGGCCTACCAACTGTCACCCCAGAATCAACTGATCGCGACCTACTTCTTCCCCAAGCGCTTATCTAAACTGCAGTTATACATATCTTGCTGTTTATAACAACAAGCAGTATGTCAGCAGTTTCCTAATTTTTCTGCGCCTTTGTCAATAGTGTTTATTCTTTGGCTGTACCCTCTTTACAATTTTTAAAACTATTGAATAAATTATATTCTAATTCCTAAGAGTGTATAGTTTGTAGTAAAGTTAAATTTATTTTCTTTCTGACATATGATAGATTAGAGTTTAGAAGATTGAAGGTTGACCTAGATAACTTTAAAATAAGATTACGTATCTAACGTTTGCCAGGGTTGAGTCCCTCGGGGATACGTGTAGTCACCAATAAATACATTATGTTTAAGGATGTGTGCTGTGCGATTACTTCACTGGTACTAATTAGGTACTTAGTACAGCTCGTTCCTTGTCTTATAATATTTTTTTCCCTTTCATTTTTTGAATTACAAACAAAGTAAGGCGATCGTGAAAATATCTTAAGGTTTTAATAGATATTTTCTTACGCCTTAAGGTAATACCTTAATTAAAAAAAAATGTAATATATGTGCACTTATCAAGAGATAAAACTAATTGATTTTATTATAATCTTACATTTAAGTCTCGTTTATTTAGAAAATAAGGTTTTTGAACACTTTCTAATTAAAAAGAACTGTTAAAACAGGATTTTACTTAAATAAGCCACCACTCGAAGAAAATCTACAAGTACTGAAAATTCGTTTTTGGTTCTAATGAAAAATCGGTTTAATTTTTCCAAACTTGTTGTTACATATGAATTTTTATTACTTAAGTCACTGTAGTGAATTTGAAATAATTGTGGCACGCAGATATCTCGCTGACGTGATGTAGGCGAATTACAAAAGGTAATTTTATTATCTTACCGTTTTTATAAAAATCTCTTTTCCTTATTAAAATCTACACATATCAGCATTTTAAAATTTTAAATTGCATTTTAAAATAGGAAAATAAACCTTGAGCGCCATTAAATTACAATTCAAAGTGTATTGAAAATTCAGAATGCCAATTTATGCTTATTCCAACGGTTATAGCAATGAGCGAAGTAAGATGATTTTTCAAAAATATTCATGAAGAAAAAGTAAATGAATGTTTAAATATTTGAAATTGCCGCCATTTTGAAACTGATGAACTAATTTTACTATTTGTTGAACTTGTTCAATACGTAATCGATATTTATTGCAAGTTTAAATCAAATCGGACTACAATTGCCGTCTTGAACATGCCAAAACACACACACACACACACACACACACACACACACACACACACACATATATATATATATATATATATATATATATATATATATATATATGTATGTGTGTGTGTATGTGTGTGTGTATATATGTGTGTGTTTTAGCACGCTCAAGATGGCAATTTTAGTCCGATTTTATTCAAACTTGCAACAAATATCGACACACACACACACACACACACACACACACACACACACACACATATATATATATATATATATATATATATATATATGTGTGTGTGTGTGTGTGTGTGTGTGTGCACGCGCGTGTGTGTGAGAGAGAGAGAGTGCATTCGTGTGCGTGTGGTTCCCGTGGATCTGGGTTTTACCATGATTGCGGTTTCAGTTTCAATAGAGAGACGCAAATAATTCTAGATTCAGTAATTTTTTCATTTGTACAAAATTCAAAAGGAAATATGAGCAGGAATTAAATATAAGAAACACCAAATTGCCTCGTTATCTTGTTACGTCTCCTTTCAAACGTACGGTTATATTCAAGTTAATTCAGAGAATAATTTTCTTAAGGAAGTCAAATAGTTCGATATTTATCTTAAAGACGCAGGGCTAGATATTTTCATGGTTTGCTACCATTTTACAAGCGCAGTTTTAATACCATCATCTCCTTAGAGTGTTATAAACACTCCCTTATGTGCTTCTTTTTAAGGAATAGTGTTTTTTTATTGCTACCGTTTTCTCTTGCGTATGCTATTTGTAAGTTTCTATTGGAAAAACTTGTATGTATTTTTGAGCTGATATCATGGTAATACAAATTCAATGGACCAATAATTGAGCACAGACATGACCTCTAGAAAACATTGTATTGTATGTCGCTCTAAATTGTAAATATGTTTAATTATTACACCTTTCCCCATCATAATCAAAGGTTTCAATCAAATCGGTATTGTCTACTATAATAAACTTTCAAATTACATAAGAAAATTAACCCTGACCAATGATTTATTTTCTTAATTTAAGAAGTTAATTTTCAAACTTTATCTTTGATTACGATAGGAAAATCATATATTAAGTAAAGTTTTATTTGTTTTAATAGTTGATAAAATGTTATAATTTTTTTAAGAATTGAATTTTGCCGCCACTTAAAAACTGCATATTTTATCCTGGAAATGTCTAAAACCTATTAGTGATTTTCAATTTTTTAGCTTTTTTATAATTTTACCTTTGTGTTATATAGAAATGTGTAATAAACGACATATGATCCACGACAGTAATGGACTATCAAATTTAACGCTTTTTAAATTATGTACTGGAATTATTGGCGTAAAAAAACTTTTTAAAATTGCCGGTTTTTT